>PITA01000148.1:0-31175 GCA_004023965.1 Spilogale gracilis | reverse complement strand
GCACTGAGTATGGGGCCCAACAGACATGAGATGAAACCAAGAGTCGAGACACATAACTGACTACACCATCTAGGCAACCCCTGATGACAGATTCTTAACATGAAATGTTTTCTTCACTATTATTGTTATTGATAAAATGAATTAACTGAGATTAGGAAAGACATGGAATATGTAATTAAAAAATGATGCAATGGGGAAATGACCTAAGTGAATCACATAGCTTATCCATACATAATACAACTTCAAAGGTTTTACATTCCCTATACCCAAGTGCAGCAGTATGAAAAGATAATTTGGTTAATAATATTTATCCTATATCTATTCTATTGGTAACCAGAAGAGTGATTAACCATGTACCAGACACTGGTTTCTAATATGCATCATCTCATTTAGTAATAATAATAAAATGATGCCAAATACTTAAATTATGCTTACTCTGTTCCAGCCATTGTTCTAAGTACATTGCATATATTAACTTATTTAATCCTCATAACAACTATGAGGAAAGTACTGTATTTATTTCAAATTCACAAATGAGGAAACTGAGGTTCTGAAAAGTTAACTAACTTACAGTATTAATGAGGAAGTAATACAGCCATAATTGAAATTTAGGTTGAAATACGGAATCAGGACAAGCTCTTACCCTCCAAGTAATACTTTCTGCTTTCACCATATCACCCACAACAAGCAACTCTTCCAGTGCTCCCTGCCACCTAACAGAATGAGGCACCACCTCACATACAATCTTATCTCCAACAACATTTACAACCTTTAGCTAGAGCCAAATCAACAGTGCTGCCATGCCCTAAATCCATCCTTTAGCCCTCTGTGCCTTGCTTCACGTGATTTGCCCCTGCCTAAAACAGTTTCTACTATTTCCACCCTCAACAAATCTGCCTGGAGTTCAGACAACATTCCACCTCCTTTCCAGGGCAATTTGACACTTCTAGCCAAATGTGAAATTCCCTTTGCATAAATTTCTTCACTAATTAAAACAAGCTATCACTATTTTAGCTGTTAGCCATATACTACACCTCACTGCAACTTTAATGTTTTTGGCATGCTTTTCTCTAAACTATAAAATTGAGGGTCAGAATTTTATCTCAAAATCTGCAATCTGCAGCAGTGTTATATATACAACAGGAGCTGGATAAATACCGTTGAAAAGATGAATATATACACCTTCCTTTAGTGAGAGGCAGTAAGGCAAAGTAGGCAAAGCACAGGTGTTGATGTCCAACAGACCTGGGATTTAATCTACCATTTGCTAACTGTTTGACTGGCAAGTTGTGCTGAGCTTCTATTCGCACCCGCACAAACAAAAATGAAACCTACATCCCACAGGGTTGTTTTAAAATGTAAGCAAGAGCAAAAAGACAAATTACCTTCAAAGAAGAGGCAGACTGACGGCTCTCAATATTTACAATGGAAGGCAGAAAATGGAGGAATGGTTATCCTCAAATGCTTAAAGAAAGTAACTTGCAATAAGGAATTCTATGTCCAGGAAACATATCCTTCAGGAATGAATGCACATTGAGGGGGAGAGAAAAGAGAGTTCACCACCAGAAGACCTAGACTAAAAGAAATTCTAAAGGCTGTTCTTCCAATAGAAAGAAACTATCACAGATAAAAGGTCAGAGTTAAGACAGAAGAAGAGCAAAGAAAGTGATAAATACAGCTGATCCTTGACCACAAAGGGTTAGGGGTGCTGATCCCTCCCCATGCAGAAAATCTGCATAAAACTTTTGACTCCACCAAAATTTAGCTACTATTAGCCTACTGTTGTCCTGAAACCTCACTGATAATATAAACACTCAAAATATTTTGTTATAGGTATTATACATGATATTCTTTTAATAATTATGTATGCTAGACATTGCAGAGGGTACTTGCTATGGCGAGCGCTCTAAATAATGTAAGACTAAAGAATCACAGACCTGTACGAAACAAATAATACATTATATGATAATTTAAAAAAAAATAATATATGCTAGAGAAACTGTTATTAAGAAAATCATAAGGGATGCCTCAGTGGCTTAGTCAGCTAAGGGTCTGCTTTCAGCTCAGGCTGAAAGGAGTCTGCTTCTCTCCTTCTCCCTGTGTGTGTGCTCTCTCTCTCTCTTGCTCTCACTCTCTCAAATAAATAAAATATTTTAAAAAAAGAAGAAAATTATAAGGAAAAGAAAATACATTTACAGTACTATATTATATAGAAAAAAACCCAGGTACAAGTGAATCCATGCAGTTCAAACCTGTGTTGTTCAGGAGTCAACTGTAAACATATATCTAAATTAATATTAACAGTTCAAATGTGTAAAAAAAAAATAACAATGTTGACTGTGGAGTTTAAATATATAAAGTACACAACTATAACAATGTATAATTTGAGATGAGGGTAAAAGAAAAGTGTTCAAAGATGCATACACTGTCAAGATAAAGGGTAACAGTATCAAGTAAAAACAGACTCTACTAAGTCAAAGATGCATGACAAATTTTTTTTTAAAAGCCCATCAAAAGAACTGAGAAAGATTACATAGCTTCCAAGGGAATCAAGGAGAAAAAGTTTATTAAAAAAAAATATCTCGAGGCGCCTGGGTGGCTCAGTTGGTTAGGCGACTGCCTTCGGCTCAGGTCATGATCCGGGAGACCGGATCGAGCCCCACATCGGGCTCCCTGCTGGGCGGGAAGCCTGCTTCTCCCTCTCTCACTCCCCCTGCTTGTGTTCCCTCTCTGGCTGTGTTTCTCTCTGTCAAATAAATAAATAAAATCTTTTTTTTTTTTTTTTTTTAAAAAGATTTTATTTATTTGACAGAGAGAAACACAGCTAGAGAGGGAACACAAGCAGGGGGAGTGAGAGAGGGAGAAGCAGGCCTCCCGCCGAGCAGGAAGCCCGATGTGGGGCTCGATCCCGGGTCTCCGGGATCACGACCTGAGCCGAAGGCAGTGGCTTAACCAACCGAGCCACCCAGGCGCCGCCAATAAATAAAATCTTAATAAAAAAATGTATTTATTTGAGAGAGAGAGAGAGGCTGTGAGAGAGCTAGTTGGGGAAGAGACAGAGGAAGAGAATCTTCAAGCAGACTCCCATTGAGCGCAGAGTCTGATGCTGGACTCGATCCCATGACCCATGAGATCATGGCCTGAACCAAAATCAGGAGTCAGATACTTAACCAAGTTAAGTTATCCAAGCACCCCAGGTCTCTTGCTTTTTGACACAAGATGTCCCAGACTCAGCTAGCACTTTTCCTGCCCCACACCTGGAACTAGCTGCAACGAATATTTCTCTGAGGTTCCTTTGGTGGGAAATGATATTGAAAATTAAATTATCTGGGCAGTAGATATTCTCTTCACTGGATGTCATCGCCGCTAGGTCCTTTCAGTGGACAGGGCAAGTAAATATATTTATTTTTAAAATCATAAGTTTATATTGATATTTCTAACTCAGATTTAACATTACAAGGTTTTTTCTTCTTGGTTTTAGTTTCTTCCACTAAAAATCTGATTCTGAAAAACATTATATGTATGTATTATTGTTTTTAAGATCTTATTTATTTATCTGAGAGAGAGAGAGTGCATGCAGGGACGGGGGGGCAGCAGGCAGAGGGAGAGGGAGAAGCAGGCTCCCCACTGAGCAGGGAGCCCAATGGAGCACTAGATCCCAGACCCCTGGGATCACGACCTGGGGCCGAAGGCAAAAGCTTGACCAACTGAGTCACCCATGCCCCTATATTTATGTGCTTTTTAATTAACAAAAGTCATGAAATGAAGCTTGACATCTATTTGTGATATAAGCCCTTAGAGGCAAGAAACTTTATGCCACTTTATAAAAGTTTTATTTTTGATTACCAATACAAACAGAACGAAGGTGCTAGAGTAAAAAAACAACAAAGCACAAGAGAGGTCAGGCAAGCCACTCTGGAAATACTATAGTTAGCTAGACAAAATTGGCACAAGGACTGGCACCAGAGGAAGCTGAATTTCCTTTCTTCCATAAATTATACTCGGTAACATACATTTTAAAGTTCTGAATCTTGGATTGCCACAGAATAAAATCTGCCGAGAAAAAGAAATAACAATCTACTCGCATTTTTATATTAGTTCCAATCTTGACAAGAGATGTGAGCTCCACTTATGAAGAAACTAAGAAGAGATAAAGGACCAAATAGATACCAGCCCATGCCCTGTCTAATCTGTGTCCAAATCATCGGCCCAAATCTTTTCGTTTCCTAAGAGCTGGGCACATTTTAAAACAAAAATATAATTCTTCCTTTACAGAACAAAATAGCTTTCATGAACTCTCTCCCAGTTCCGAAAACAAAAAAGAGCTATCTATTACCTACAGAATCCAATTAGATTCCATCTGACTTAATTCAACCCTATCACCATTTGCAACATACCAGTCACTTCTAATTCAGTCAGATCACAAAGTTCTCTCTCCCAAAAAAACTGCCAAGATTATCCTAGCCTATACAGTCTATTTACTTCATGCAACTTCCACTGAGCATTTACTTACTATATATTTCCTACATTCTGTACTTAATACTAAAAGAACAGAGATTTTTTTTTAAAAAATGAAACCTCACATCAAAGTCTTAATACTATAATAGACATATGGAACTGATTAGGTAGACTCAAGCAAGTATTACCCTGAGTACAAAGTCTTACTGAAAGGACACAATGTTAAAAAAGATGTAACCAACCAGAACCCACATGTATTACTGATGGGAGTATAAAGTGGAAAAACTACTTTAGAAAACTTTTTGGCATTCTCTCCTAAAGCTACATACACACAAAATCCATGACCCAGCAATTCCACTCCATGTTACATATTCACAGAAATATGTATATATTTGTAAACCAAAAGACATGCAAGCATATTCATAACAGCACTTACTTGTATTAGTCAAAACTGGAAATAACCTGTACTTCCACCAACAGAATGGATGGTGTTATATTCATACAACAGAACAATATAAAATCAACTCTTATCACACACAAGAACACAGAACAATATAAAATCAACTCATCACACACAAGAACAAGAACATGGATGAAGCTCACAAATGAGCTTGAGTGTTGAAAGAAATCATATACACCAAACATAACATACAGCTTTGTGTATATAAAGTTGGTAAGAGGCAAATTACTCATGTCAAGATAGCTGTTACCTAGTGGAGAAGAAAGGGAGAAGTTTCTAGGAGGGGACATGAGAGGCTTCTGTGATGTTTGTAACATTCTATTTCTTCTACTGGTTAAAAGGATGAACTTCATGAAAATCCACCAAGTTGTATATTCTTGGGATTTATGCACTGTTTCAATATACTTCAGTGAAATTTACTTTAAAAAGACAAACAAGAAAGAAGTAGACAGTAAGTAAACAAGCATTTATATCCTATTAAATAGAAAGACCATAATAAGTTCTAGACATTATATGAAAATTATTTTATCTAATCACAACCACCTCTGGAGGTAGGTATTTGTAGTACATATAGGTCACTTCCTTCTAGCAGCCCTACATCTGAACCCCTCTTTCTACATGTGGGGAACCCCCTACCCTATGAAGCAAAGCTCACCTCCAGAAAGTGATTCAAAAGTAATGATTCAAAAGAGCTAGGTCTTGGGGCGCCTGGGTGGCTCAGTTGGTTAAGCGACTGCCTTCGGCTCAGGTCATGAACCCAGAGACCCGGGATCGAGTCCCGCATCGGACTCCCTGCTCGGCGGGAGGCCTGCTTCTCCCTCTCTCACTCCCCCTGCTTGTGTAACCTCTCTGGCTGTGTTTCTCTCTGTCAAATAAATAAAATCTTTAAAAAAAAAAAAAAAGAGCTAGGTCTTTAGAGAATGCTTTCTGGCAAGTGCTAGCAGCACTGAAGCTTTATCAGATTTCCAGAGATAGCAGTTCTACTTACAATGTCTGTGTCCCCTGATGGTTTTGGCAGTTCAAACTATGGTGTCTGTGCCTAGGATAATGTTCCAGATACAGAACTGAGCCTCTCTCTCCAGCCCTCCAAGGGATTCTGTAAGCCACTATATATCATTCCTAAGTTCCCTTGCCAGAGTCCATTTTTGTTGCTTGCAACTAAGAGTCCTAACTAACAGCCCATTTAATAAATGTGAAAAAAGACTCATCACTCTGAAGAAGAGTTTGGCACGTTTTTTTAACGTGAAATTCACTTACCATACAATCCCACTCTTTGGTATTTACCCATAAGAAATGAAAACATATGTCCACCCTCCAAAAAATATTTTTCATGTATATATGATACATAAAATATATAACACCTTTGCCCATAAATGTTAAAAACTAGAAACAACCCCAAAATACATCAACTGGTAAATGAAAAAACAAATTGTTAGTATACCCATACACTGGAATTCTGCTCAGCAATAAAAAGATATCAACTCCCAATACTTGTAATAACATGTATGAATCTCAAAAGCATTAGGCTAAATGAAAGAGGCCTGACTCAAAGAGTCATACCTAGTGGCTACATGTGTATGACATTCTGGGGGGGGGGGGAGGACTACAGGGAAAGGAATTAGATCAGTGGTTGCCAGGGACAGGATATAAAGAGAGGTAACTGACTACAAAGGGACCCAAAGAACCTTCTTGAAGTGATGAAATATTTTATATCTTGACTGGTAGTTACATAACTAAGAAAATTCTATCAAACCTCAAACAACTGTATACTCAAAAAGGGTGAACTTTACTAAATGTAAAGTATATACCTTAATAAAAATTACTTTTTTGGAATGCCTGGGTGGTTCAGTCAGTTAAGCATCCCAGTCTTCATTCTGGCCATTCTCAGGGTTGTGAGACCTAGCCCTGCATCAAGCTCAGCACTGGGCTTCTCTCTCTCCCACTCACATGTGCGAGCACACGCGCACGTGCGCTCTCTCTCTCTCAAAAAGAAAAAAAAAAAGAAAGAAAACTTCCTAAGTCTTAAAAAAAATGACATTTTAAAAAGACTCAAGAGTGGCACAAATTTTGCTCAGGATCATATATACACAATAAGAAGCAGATTCAAACTCCATCCTAATTCATATGCCCATGCCTTGAAGGATAGGTGATTTTGTGAAAGGCAGAGGAGAGAGGAGTAGGAAAGAAAATAAGATTCTAAGCTGTTCTTTTCTCCCAAAAACTTTTGCTTATCAAAATATTTCAAGATTTGCTTCAGACCCCAACTCCCCCACATAGCTATCCATTTATTTGTTCTTTCCACAAATATTTGTTGACTGGCTAATATGTACCATCACCGTCCGTGAACATTCAGGACATACCAGTAAACAGAACAAACATCTCTGCCCTCATGGAGCTTCAGCCTAGCAGAGGGGTTTGGAGGGAGAGGAATACATTATAAACATCATAAATAAGTCAGTAATACCACCACAATAACTCAAGTGTTATGTAAAAATAAGAGAGCAGAGTAAGAGGAACCAAGTATGGAAAAAGTTGTAGAATTAAAAGTTACAGTAAGCTTAATTCACAAGTTTAAAGTAGATTTTAAAGAGGTGAAGAAAACATCAAGCAAAAGGAACAGGAAATGCAAAGGCCCTGAATCTAAAGCATGCCTGACCTGTGTGAAAAACAGCAAGGGGTGGGACGCCTGGGTGGTTCACTCAAGTTAGGAGTCCGCTCTTGGTTTAGGCTCAGGTGGTGATCTCAGGGGTCATGGGACTGAGCTCTATGTGGGGCTCTGCAATCAGCAGGGAGTCTGCTTGAAGATTTCTCCCTCTGCCCCTTCCCCAATTCATGCATGCACACATGCATGTGCTCTCTAAATTAAATAAATAAATCTTAAAAAAAAAAAAAAAAGAAAAGAAAAAAGAAAAAGAACAAGGAGGCCAAAGGAGTAAACCTGACAGAGTAACAGTAGATAAGGTCAGAAAAGTAATACCGTCAGATGAAATTGGGCCTTCTTAGGCTACTACTGAGTGAAATAGAAAGCCAATCCAGGGTTTGAGCAGAAAATGAATATGATATGACATACTCCTCAAGGATTATACCAGTCACTGTATTATGCAGACTGCTAGAGGCAAAGGTACCTTAGCAAAGGTACCTTAGGAATTTTTTACAAAGATTCAGGTGAAAAATGATGACCAGACTAAGATGATAGCAAAGGCAGAGGTGGTGAGAAGCAATGTGACTGTGTACTTTGAAGATAAAGCCACCAGAACTTCCTAGAAGACTGGATATGGGATGTGAGAATGGAGTGAAAGTTAACACCAAGGTTTTTGGCCTAAACAACTAGAGAATGGAATTCTCTTCATTAGAGATGGGGAGAGCTGTGAGTAGAACTTACTATGAAGAGAAGAAAAGGGGTTTGGTTTTAGATATTTTCAATTCAAGATGTCCATTAAACATTCTGGTGAGGCTGTCAAGTAGGCAGGCAGTTGGATATATGGCTGTGAACTACAAAAAAAGAGATCTCAGAGGTATCAATTTGGGAGCCAGCATACAAATAGTATTAAAAGACGTGTAGGTATACATAAGATCCCCAATGAGAACTCCAATTTCAAAGAGGAGAAAAAAACAACAAAGGAAACTGATAAGAATTGATCAATAAAATGGGGGGGGACAAAAATATGTGGTGTCCTAGAAGTCAAAAGTGAAAAAAGGAGGAATGAGTAATCAGCTATGTCAAATGCTGTTTATAGATCAAACACAATGCGAACTGAGAACTGTGTGAATTTAGGTACTCTGGTGTTACTAATGACCTGTCAAGGGCGGTTTCATTGGAGAAGCAGGAAAAAAGCCTGATTAAAGTTGGCTTATGAGAGAGTGAGATGGAGAAACTGGAATTTATATACATTGCTGATGGTAATGTAAAATGCAATTCTTTCATAAAAGTTTAATAGCTCCTCAAAGTATTAAACATAAGGTTACCAATATGACCCAACAATTCAACTCCAAGATATGTACCCACAGGCCTGAAAATACACATTCACGCAAAAACCTGAACATGAAAGTTCGTAGTAGTGGATTTCATAACAGCCAGTAAGTGGAAACAACCCAAATGTCCATCAATAGATGGATAACCAAAATGTGGCAAGTACACAGCCATACAATGGAGTATTATACAACCATGAAAAGAAACAAAGCACAGACAGATGTCACAACATGGGTGAACCTTGAAAACATTACTAAGCCAGACACCAATGGGTCACATATTGTATGATCCTATTCATATGAAATATCCAGAACAGGCAGGTCCATAGAGACAAAAAGTAGATTACTAGTTGCCAAAGACTGGTGACAAAGAAGAAACAATGAGAGACTACTAAGAATGATGTTTCCTGTGGGATGATGAAAATGTTCTGGAATTAGTGGTCAAGGACACACAACTTTGTGAATCATAAAACCACTGAATTTTACACTCAAAATGATTAATTCTATGGCATGTGAATTATATCTCAATAAAAAATAATAGAAGAAGAGAGAGAGAATAGGAAGAAATTCAAGAGTTGAGGAGAGTACTCTTTCTAGAATTTTGCTACAAAGGAGGACAAAAAAATGGAATAGTACCTGGCAGTGAAAGTGGGATGAAGACAAAGTATTTTTAAAATAACATGTTTAGGGGCGCCTGGATGACTCAGTTGGTTAAGCTGCCTTCGGCTCGGGTCATGATCCGGGAAACCCGGGATCAAGTTCCACATCGGGCTCCCTGCTTGGCAGGAAGCTTGCTTCTCCCTCTCACACTCCCCCTACTTGTGTTCCCTCTCTGGCTGTGTTTCTGTCTGTCAAATAAATAAAATCTTAAAAAAAAAAAAAAATGTTTATATGCTATGAATAATCCAACAGAAATGAAAATAGTGATGTGGGAAAATTAGACAGGGGGGATTCTCAGGGCAATAGCTGAGGAGTTGAGAGTGGATGCTATCTAGTAGACAAGTAAAGAGACTATCTGATAGATACACAGACAGTTCATCTACAGTAATAGGAAGGATGGAAGAATGAATAAATACAGAGTGCTTCAGTTTTCTTAGTGAAGCAGAAAGCAAGGTCATCTTACTAGAATGGAAGAGGTGTTTCGGGTTTAAAGAGAAAGTGAATGGTCTGAAAGAGCTATCTAGGAGAGCGACAAAATGAATGGACTAGGGACATATGATTGCCTCGAAGCATTAAGGACCCACTCAAGATCCAAGGTAATGATTTTAAAAATAATATCAGTTGGCAAGGGTGTGGGAGTGTGGGAGTGCACATGCATGCAGCGTCTGTTTTCCCCTACGTTCAGATGCACGGGTGCACATACTGAGTAGGAGAGTCAGTTTAGCCAGGGTTGTAGGTTTTGCCAAGTGAGTGATAAAGCAAGAAGGGCATGGGAGTTGAGGATATATAAGAAGTTCGCATGACTATGACTATAGACTTTAAGTTGGCCAAGGAAGGAAGTGTGAACATCAAGAAGATAAAAAACAAAGAAAAATAGTAAGATCAATGGATCTGAAGTCCAAAATCTGACTGATGTCCATGGAAAACAAGATCACTAGAGAAGAGTTCAAGGAACCAGAGGCCAGATAGAAGAATCATCTATGTGTAAGTCATCCCTGAATGCTCAAACCCAATAAAGCATTCTAGTTTCTGGATTTTTTGTTGTTGTTGTTAAAGATTTTTATTTATTTGACAGAGAGAAACACAGCCAGAGAGGGAACACAAGCAGGGGGAATGAGAGAGGGAGAAGCAGGCTTCCCGCTGAGCAGGGAGGCCAATGCAGGGCTCAATCCCGGGTCTCCAGGATCATGACCTGAGCCGAAGGCAGTCGTTTAACCAACTGAGCCACCCAGGCACCTCTAGTTTCTGGATTTTTACCAAATAATTTTGCATTCAACTGTCATTTACATGCCCTCCTCAACTCAAACACTGGCATGCCCAGGGCAAGTCCCATACATTTTTATCTATTGTTTAGTAACTTACATAAATTTCCTAATATACTCCTGGGCATAATCCAGGTGCTATTAATACATATTGATGGATACAAGACCCTGCTGAGTTATAAAGCCAAGCAGGGAGGGAATGAAAGAATGGTAAGTGAGCAACTGTCCTTTCTCTACCACAAATATCAGAGAAAATCTCTCACCATTTACAGCTGTCTGCCTTTCAGACTACATTATATACACAATTCATTTACCAACCATTGTCCTTCATATTTACTATTCAAAGACACTGAAGCTATGAGGCAATTTTCTATGTTTGGCTGCAAAGACTATACACTATTAGTAATTGAAATTAGAGAAGACATAGCCATTTCAATAAAGGAAAGCTTCTGTTTTAAAACTATTTTATTTAAAATAGCTGTATCTGGGGCGCCTGGGTGGCTCAGTTGGTTAGGCGACTGCCTTCGGCTCAGGTCTGTGTTTCTGTCTGTCAAATAAATAAAATCTTTTTAAAAAAAATAAAAAATAAAAAATAAAAAAATAAAATAGCTGTGTCTGGTGGCGCCTGGGTGGCTCAGTTGAGTGAGCGACTGCCTCTGGCTCAGGTCATAATCTCAGAGACCCGGGATCGAGCCCCACATCAGGCTCGCTGCTCGGCGGGAAGCCTGCTTCTCCCTCCCTCACTCTCCCTGCTTGTGTTCCCTCTCTGGCTGTGTTTCTCTCTGTCAAATAAATAAAATCTTTGAAAAAAAAATAAAAAATAATAATAAAATAGCTGTATCTTCCACATATTTTTCTTTAAGAACACATGTCCATCACTGTTTTAACAAAAAGCATACTTTTTTCCAGTATTAATGGAGGGAAAGCACAAGGCATATGAATTATGTCCCAAAAGAAAGAAAAAAACCTACACTGAGTTCTAAAACAATTATAAAATCCTCTTTGCACAGCTCTCCCTCTGTCACAAAATGTAGGGACTAAGTGATCTTCCTGTAACCAGTGGTTCTTATCTCTGTGCATTAGAAGCACAGGAAGCGATTCCAGCTAGATGTTGTGCCCTCATACCCCCAGAAACCAATTTAATCGGCCTGGGGTGGGATCTGGGTTATCAGTACTTTTTGAAACTCTCCCGAAGATTTTAATATACAGCCAGGCTTAGAACTACAGACCTAATCTAAACTAATCTTTTCATCTCTATCGGCAGCAGTCCATACTTCTGGACTTCAGATTTCATATCCAACTACCTTCTAAACACCTCCACCGGGAGGGTTGCAGGGACACCCCAAATGCAAAATGCAACTCTAAAGTCAGCACCTTTTTTCCCAAACAAATTTTCTATTTTTTTGTTGTTGTTGCTGTTCAACATTTTAGATTGTGAAATAAAACGTAAATGCAGAAAATCCATAAAACATAAGCACAATTTAAAGTGCCCTTGTAATTATTAGCCAGATCAAGAATTATACCACCAACAGCACCTCAGTCTCCTATCTCTTATCTTAGATGGTATTCCAGTTCATCTAGTCACCCAGATCAGAAGATCGAGGACACCATCTTAAGAATTATCCTTCTCAAGGCACCTAGGTGGCTCAGTTAAGTGTTTGCCTTTAGCTCAGGTCATGATTTCAGGGTCCTGGGATCAAGCTCCACATCAGGCTCCCCGCTCATTGGGGAGTCTGCTTTTCCCTCTCCCTTTGCTCCTTCCCCTGCTCGTGCATGCACTCCCTCTCTCTAAAAAAAAAAATAAATAAATATAGGGGCGCCTGGGTGGCTCAGTTAGTTAAGCAACTGCCTTTGGCTCAGGTCATGGTCCCAGAGCCCAGGATCAAGACCCACATCGGGCTCCCTCCTTGGCGGAAAGCCTGCTTCTCCCTCTCTCACTCCTCCTGCTTATATTCCCTCCCTAGCTGTGTTTCTCTCTGTCAAATAAATAAATAAAATATTTTAAAATAACAATAATAAATATAATCTTTATTTCTTTTATTTTTTAAAGATTACTTACTTATTTATTTATTTATTTATTTGACAGACAGCGAGAAAGGAAACACAAGCACAGGGAGTGGGAGAGGGAGAAGCAGACTTCCCGCTGAGCAGGGAGCTGGATGAGGGGCTCAAACCCAGGATCTGAGCCCAAGGCAGACACTTAACAAGCCACCCAGGAACTCCAAATAAAATCTTAAAAAAATAAAAAAAAATAAAAAAAAAAAGGATTTATCCTTCTCTCCCTACATCTAATAAATCCCAAGTACTGAAGATTTTACTGCTTAAAAATCTCCTCTCCTTTTTTTTAAATAATTCTATTTATTTATTTATTTATTTATTTATTTATTTATAGAAAGGAGGACATGTGTGAGCAAGGGGAGGAGCAGAGGGCGAGGGAGAATCTTAAACAGACTCTCCACAGAGCACAGAGCCAGAAGTGGGTCTCAATCCCACAACCCTGAGAACATGACCTGAACCAAAAAAGTCAGAAACTAACCAACTGAGCCACCCAGATGCCCTAGTATCTCCCCTCTTCTTTTTCACGGCCACTCTCTTTGCCCAGGTTCTCAAGAGAATGAACCTGCCTTGAGTTCATCCAATGAAATGATCTCATAAGGAAACAAATCTGATTGTCATCTACTCTTTCTGGCTTTCTTTGTTTTAGCAAGATAGGTTTCTCCATGAATTAGACCTAATCTCCCTTTCTCTCCTGCCACTAACAAACCTGCCCTACTTCAAAACTTATACCACTAATGTGCTTACAAGTACCAAAACACAATATGCCATTTTTTGTCTTTCTATTGCTGCTCTGCTGTAGGGCATATCCTTCCTTCCCACTGCTATACTTGATTATCTTTCAAAATCCCAACTCAGTCACCAATTTCTCCAGGAAGCTCTCCCTGACCCCCACTCCATCCCTTAATAGTGATTCATTCGCCCTCTATGCTATTTCTGTACCCCGTTCTTGTCTATAGAATTATTTATCACATTTGTAGTTAGAAGCACTTTTCAGTGTCATTGTCCTCACTTACAATAGTTCCCTACTTGCTCTGAGAAGCGTCTCTTCTCTTTTCCCTACTTCACTCCATCCACAGGGAGAATTCCAATAGGACATAAGTACTTCAAAATCCTGCCCTCAGCTAAAGCCAAAGCAGGGCTGAGCTAGTCAGATTCTACCTCCCAGGGATTTGGAACTGAAATTAAAATAGAAAATTGGTGCCTCTGTGTGGTTGAGAACTGTTAGTTTTAAAAGAAAGGCTGTGGGGGCAGCCATATTCTACCATAGGTACTAAAAGGAGAGGGAAGCAGATCTTCAAAGAGAAAATAATGAACCGATTGGCAAAGTGAAATAGAGGTTAAAGTAAGACAGTCGTTTGGGTCAGCCAGGTCTTGATTTCAGTCCCTCCAAAAGCCCCTCTGAATTCTTGCTCTTGGCTTCTGAAAATAAGACCTGTACCTTTCAATTCAGTAGAATACGGAGTTTATTTTGACACAGCTTTCCCCTCTTTATCCTTCTAGCACCAGGAAGACAAAAGCTGTGTTCTTCATCTATTTCCCAGACTAGCACAGACCCTAGAAAAAGTCAGATGCTCAATTAATAACTGACATCCATGGCACACTTAAGAGTTGTGTATTTTTACATACATAAATTTTAACTTAAAAAAGTATAAACAACTACTGAATGCTAACTAATTATATGCATCTCCAAGAGTTTAGTGGCAAACTCTAAGGATGTCTGTGACTCATTCTGAAATACAACAAAAATAAGATGGACTTGGGACACCAGGCTAGCTCGGTCAGCAGAACATGTGACTCTTGATCTCAGGGCTGTGGATTCAAGCCCTATGTTGGGTGTAGAGATCACTTAAAAATAAAATTTTAAGGGGGCGCTTGGGTAGCTCAGTTGGTTAGGCGACTGCCTTTGGCTCAGGTCATGATCCTGGAGACCCGGGATCGAGCCCCGCATCGGGCTCCCTGCTCAGCGGGAAGCCTGCTTCTCCCTCTCTCACTCCCCCTGCTTGTATTCCCTCTCTGGCTGTGTTTCTCTCTGTCAAATAAATAAAATCTTTAAAAAAAAAATTAATTAAATAAAATAAAATTTTAAGGAGAGTCTGGGTGGCTCAGTTGATTGCATCAGATTCCTGGCTGTTGCTCAGATCATTATCTCACGGGTCATGGGCTCAAGCCCCCTCTTGGGCTCCATACATAGTGGGGAGTCTGCTTTTAGATTCTCTCCCTCTGCCCCTCCCCCACTAGCACCACCCCATAAATAAAAATTTTTTTAAGATTTTATTTATTTGAGAGAGAGAAAGCACAAGTGCACGGGTGGGAGGGAGGGGACATGGGTAAGGATAGAGGAAGAGGAAGAAGCAGACTCCCACTGAGCACAGAGCCCAACATGGGGATCGATCCCAAGACCCTGAGATCATAACCTGATCCAAAGTCAAACACTTAACTGAGCTGCCCACGCATCCCAATAAATAAATCTTTAAAAGTAAATAAATAAGGGCACCTGGGTGGCTCAGTGGTTTGAAGCCTCTGCCTTCCACTCGGGTCATGATCCCGGGGTCCTGGGATCAAGACCCGCGTCGGGCTCTCTGCTCAGCAGGGAGCCTGCTTCCTCCTCTCTCTCTGCCTGCCTCTCGGCCTACTTGTGATCTCTCTCTCTCTGGGAAATAAATAAATAAAATCATAAATAAATAAATAAATAAATAAATAAATAAATAAATATCTTTTTAAAAATATGATGGACTGATAGATGGCTAGTGGAACAAATAATAAGCGATAAAGCAAATAAAAGAAAATGTTAATTGTTGAGGTTGAGCTAATTATAGGTGTTCACTGTACAATTCTTTCAACTTTTTGCATGTTTAAACTTTTTAAATAAAATGCTTGTGGAAAAATGTAACCGCAATACATTTGCACTAATTTATATGGCAAAGCTCCATACACATGAACTGATTTTATTACCTGATGCCTAAAAAATAGAAATTCAAAAGACTTTACTAGGTATAAGAGATACCTATTAGAAGGTTTTCAAAGTGTTTTATCTGTCTTTCCAGTTCACATGCTTGTTTTTCAGTGACAGCAGTGAGACACAATTAAAATGTATAACCAACATGGCTCTGTGGTGCAATGAACAACAAAGCACACTTCTAAAATGTATAAAATACTTCTAATTTTATGCCTTCTTCAAAACAAATTTTAGAAAACATACTCAAGTTAGGATAACTCAAATCATGTTTTCTATTATCAACACCTTCACGAAGACAAAAGAAAAAGAACTGGTGGCTTTATATTGTTAACTTTCTCTTCATAATACACACACACACACACACACACACACACACAGAATTAGGAGATAATCAGAATCACAGACTGCTAAAACTGGTCAAAAAGACTAACAATACAAGACCCTTACTTCTCAAAGAGAAAACGAAGAGCCAAAGAGGTGAAGTACTTTGCCCAAAGTCACCAACAACTTTTTAGCAAGGTTCAGACTCAATCAAACCCTGGACTCATGACTAAAAGTCCAGGGCTCTTTCCATCCTTCTTTCTAGTTTTAGACCCTTTTCATTTTTTAAAGAGTAATATCACATGAAATGCCTCATCTCAGCTTAAATATTTTGTATTTGTCCAAGTGGCTTAATCTTTTTTGGACTAGGCATTCAGGTCATAAATATTAGTGAAGATAAGAATCACATTATAATCAGAATTCAAATGACATACCTTATAATTCACTGTAACTGAACTTCATTAAAACATCCTGAAAGTCCTGTCCCATTTTAGGCAAATAAAGAGGCCCTGAAAAAATTTTAGCAGTACACATGTCTGCATTCCTTGCCTGTGGTAGAAGGCCAAAAGTTTACATGTACTTTTCCAAAAAGTGCATTAACTCAAAAGCTATAAAAGCTGGAGGATAAACTTTTTTTATTCAGTCTATTTTTTAGACTTTTTATTCAGAGTGTATATGTTAAAATAAAGGATTATAGAAAATCTGCATAAGTGTGTTTTTATTATAAAAGCATTTAAAGAATGCTAGTCTTATTGTATGAGAACCTCAATTAGGCTTCAGTGAATTTACGATGCAACCACTGTATTTTTATTGATATCCTGAACACAACTGAAAATATGAGAAAAAACTGAATCATTTAAGGTAAAACCTCAGCAAAATAATACACTGTAATCCCAGAGAGGTACAGGTCACCAACCAAAAGCAAACAAAATGGTATTTCTTTGTCTGATCTTTGTCCCAATCATGGCAAAATTAAAGCTGTAAGGAATGTCAAAAGGATAGTTGGTGATATGGGAAATAAACTTAGATTATGCTACTTTCAACTATTAAAATTCATCTGTACTAATGTCACTTCTTCTGAGATAATTTAGGAATAAAGCACTTAACAAGACAAAGTTCCAAGAAAAATAAGTCAACCAGAATGCGCTTGCTGCCTTTGTTATATTAAAATGGGAATGTGTAGATGTCTCTTACTTTCCGATTAATAATCCATCTGTACAAATACATTAACATTCTGCCATAGACCACAGTTTCCAATCCCTTAATCAAATTACTACAAACTCTGCCAAGGAAAATATACTTCACCAAGATTACTTCAACATTGATGAAATACTCAAAATACTAAAGAATGGCACTCAGTCTCCTAGCGTCAGCAAGGGGAAAAGACATCACATTTCCAAATCCCTCTGCAGCTAGACAACACGATGAGACTAAGCCCTTAGCAATGGCAGTGAGCAGAAATCGTACTTCACCTTTCACCTCACCTGATCAAGAGAAAATCTGTTGCCCTATACTTCTAAAAACAACCTTGGGAGCCATGCATTGAAGATGGCAGAATCCCCAGTGGCCCTCATGCCCAAGGGTCCCTAAATGATATATAAGGGAGAGCCATATGTTGATGTGGTCACCTGATCTGGACTATAATGCACTGTATTTTGAGGTTTTAGGCAATGTATTTCAGGGTTCTAAATCAGAAGCTAGGGTTACTTAACTAATACAAGTCCTGTCCCATTTTAGGCAAATAAAGAGGCCCTGAAAAAATTTGGCCAAAAAAATGGCCAACCCCTCACATAAGGTGATGGGTAAAACTATAAAATCCCTAACAGGAATTTAGTAACAAGCTTACAATGCCCTCACACAAAGTAACACATAAGATTAAATCAAATTCCCAATATGCCAGTTTCCCAGAAGGACACTATCTGAAAAGACTGTAAAGCATAGTGGATAAAAAAAATATAGGCCCTGTTATCAGTCTGACTGTGTTCAAATCCCTGCTCTACCACTTACTAAGTGTGCAACCTTGGGACAGAAAATTAACCTCTGTCTCACATTTAAAGTGGGAATAAAAGCAAAATTCACCTGAGTTGTTGTGATGTTTAAATGAAAAATATTCTACAAGCAATTTTAAATCTACTTGGCAGAGTGCATGGCATAAGTGCACTAAGTAAATGTCAGCTTTTATTACTAAAATTATAAAATTCATCAAGCTATTGCACAATTTCATTGAACTGATCATGTATCAATAAAAAAAGCTATTGGAATGCTATCAAAAATTCTCTGCAGCCTAGCTGGTGGTACAAAGCACTCAAGTAGATATGCAATTAAACCGAGATTCCCTTAAAGGCAAATTAAGAGCATCTAAGTTCCAGTAACCAAGAAAGGCAGCTGCATAAAAGAAGCATGACCTAGGGTCTGGCTATTTACAAACCATTACAGTGACCGAGAGAGAACAGTGCATTGTATTAAGTCAACCCAATTTCAGCACAGGCTGTACAGGGACTCTGATGGCACTGTTTTCCAAAACAAAAAGAGTCATCCTAGCATCCCACATACGCACATGAATTTATAAATAGTTTAGATCCAAATAATCTAAAGACAGGGAGAGATTATCCAAGGAAATTTCAGAAATTTGCCCTGCCTTTGTAATAATAAACCTTACAGCAGAAAACAGAGAGGGAGGGCTTTGTTACTTATACACAGAAAAAAGACCTCCCCCCAAGAGACATTAGACCTAGGTATATCATAA
This sequence comes from Spilogale gracilis, assembly GCA_004023965.1. NCBI lineage: Eukaryota > Metazoa > Chordata > Mammalia > Carnivora > Mephitidae > Spilogale > Spilogale gracilis. The sequence continues at coordinate 12,285 of PITA01000148.1, read as the reverse complement.
AAGCAATTCCGTATTCAAAAAAAGACATCCCAAAAATAAATTCTACCCTATAATGCCATCTGGAGAGCAGGCACAAGTTCAATAAATTGTACAGGGGAAAAAAAAATTCATTATAACATTACAGAAATTCCAAAATGAGAATCTTTTAAGTGTTACTAATGATTTCCTCAGCAGTGGCAGTAACATTTATGCTTTGCTATCCCTAAAAATAAACTGTACATAAAATAAAATAAACAAAACAAAATAAAAGCCCTCTTAGAATGGAATGCATATCCTGCCCTCCGGGACTATCCAAATCTTACCCTTTTTTTCTGGGCCACATTTGGTCTCATTGCCACAACGAGGCCCAATGAAGATGCCTTGCCTGTCTTCTTTATTTATATGTGTACAACAAATCTGGGCACCAGGGCAGAGACTCTGCCTTGCATTCACATGAGTATGACTTATCATCAAGAGCAAAACTCCAGAAGGGAAGAGATATTTTTTCTATGTTATTCTTATAGCCAGAGCAGAGTAATAATATTATCACCTACAATTTACTGAATGCCTCACACTGGCCTAGGAACTATGGATAAATAATTTTTAATGGAAACTTACGGAATATATGATAAATGCAAATTATTAAATGAAACATTTGAATTTATGAAGCATGTTATTAAAATGAGTACCCGCAATAAATGAGTATCAGCGACCCAATATAAGAACAAGTATATTATCATTAGAGTTGAAGCAACCCTAGTCTTCATCTTTATAGCAGCCTTATGAGGCAAGCGGGGCGGGGGGGGGGTGGGGGGGGGTTACAGGTTCAAAAGGACTCAACCAAGTTCACAATTCAAACCAGGTCTTCTAACTAAAAAGCTCATTGCCTTTCTATTACACCTTATCCTGTTACCTGGATTTGCTCTTCTCCCCTGCCTACTTAAGTCCTACTTATTCTTTTTTTTTCTTTTTTTAAAGATTTTATTTATTTATTTGACAGAGAGAAACACAGCTAGAAAGGGAATACAAGCAGGGGAAGTGAGAGAGGGAGAAGCAGGCTTCCTGCTGAGCAGGGAGCCCAATGTGGGGCTTGATCCCGGAACTCCAGGATCATGATTTAAGCCTAAGGCAGACGCTTAATGACTGAGCCACCCAGGCGCCCCAAGTCCTACTTATTCTTCAAGCCCCAACTCCTGTAAGAAATCCTCTTCAACTACCATCACTTACCCATTAGTATTCTTTTTCACCTCTCTTTCCTTCACAGTTCAATGAAAGTATGGTCTATGTCACACTTCTTTTGTTGCTGCCCCCAATTTTAGCATTATGCTAGACCCCAGTAGTTACTCATTTGCTTACTATGTGTGTACTTATTTTTAATTATTATGTTCAATTAGCCAACATACAGTAGTACATCATTAGTTTTTGATATAGTGTTCAACAATTCATTAGTTGCTTATAACACCTAGTGCTCATCACAATACATGCCTGTATACCCTTTCTTGATGAAGCCATTCACTTCTTCCATATAAAAATCCTAAGTAAAAAAAAAGGGGGGGAGGGCACCTGGGTAGCTCAGAGGGTTAAGCCTCTGCCTTCGGCTCAAGTCATGATCTCAGAGTCCTGGGATCGAGCCCCACATAGGGCTCTCTGCTCAACAGGAGCCTGCTTCCTCCTCTCTCTCTGCCTGCCTCTCTGCCTACCTGTGATCTCTCTCTCTCTCTGTATCAAATAAATAAATACAATATTTTTTTTAAAAAAATCTAAGTATTGTCTGCCCATCACACTGAAATCTAAGGATATTGCATTTTCTTTAATGTTATCAACTTAATGGATTCACGGGGTCAAACTAAAAAGAGCCAGGCACCAAAGGCTAAACCTTCCTACTCTTCGCTGACTCTGTCTCCGCCTCTTCCAGACCTTAAACTGTTCCAGTGTTCCAAGGTTCTGTCCTAGGCCCCATCATCTATCATCAGACTCTCTTTTGACCTATCCCAATTCCATGACTCTAAATAATGCCAATATACAGATCACCATACTATATTTACAATCCTGGACTCTACCAATTAGTAACTGACATCACTGAAAACAAAGTGATCAAAACAGGACAACGAAAAATTTTCCCCAAAACCTATTCCTCTCCCATGTCTCACCTATCTCACTGAATACCAATTACCTTCCATCCAAACTCTAAAATATACACATATATACATATGTATGTATATAGTCCTGCCATACAGACTGTAAACATATCCTACCAACTGTGCCTCCAAAATACATCCTGAATCCCCTCCCAGGATCACATTTCACCTAAATTGAAATAACCTCCTACTTCATCTTCCTGCTTTTATTGTGGCCCCTATATACAATCATTTCTCCATACAACTGCAAATCATCATTCAAAACATCAAACCTTTTCATTCCCCTATTCAAAATCTTCCAATGTCTTGTCATCATTCTCAGAATGAAAATCATACTCCTCACCCTGACTTACAAAGTACTGAGTGATCTGGCCCCTGCCTATCTCACCAAATTCATCTGTATCTGTACCTCTCCCTCTCTCTCCACCCACCCTCTTCTCTTTCCCTCTTGCTCATTATACCCCAATCCCTCTTTTTAGTTCCTCCCACATACCAATTGTGTCCCTGCACTGCACTAGCTGTTTCCTCCGATGGAACAGTCTTCTTCCTTTTCTTCCTAAGGCTCTTTCTTAACATTCAAATCTAACCATAAATGACATCTATTCAGAGGCTTTCCCTGATCATCCAGTCAAGTAGCCACCCTAATCACTCTACTTTAATATCAATCCATTTTAATTCTCCACATAGCATTTAACTGATGTATTTCTTGATTAACTGCTTACCTTTCCCCACAGGAACATAAAGTCAATGAGAGTAGAGACCCTGTCTGTCTCATTTACGACTGTATTCCAATGCCTAGAACTACCTAGCCTATACTAGGTATCTCAAAGAATGCTGAGTAAATATAACTGAGAATAATTGAACAACTGCTTCCACTTCCTTGGCTCTGTTAATGGTGTTTTTATAGCACCAAAGGGGGAGTGGGACTTAAAAAAATTAACACTTTGTCAGTTATAAACAAATCTATCCAATTTAGGTAGTTTGAGTACTTTCTCTATAGAACTACTTTTCTCTAATCTCATAGTAAATCCATGGTAAAGATAACCATAGCAAAGCTATCAATTCTCCCCAAAATGATCCACAAATTTAATAAAATTCCCATCAAAGCTATTTTTAGACACAAACCTACTCTAAAATTTGGACTGTTCTAACATATGGAAAGGCGCAAGGCCTAGACTTGCTAAAACAACTCTGAAAAATAAAAGATGAGGAGTCACTCCACCCAATTTAAAGACTTATTATAAGCTACAGTAATACACATAGATCAATGGAACAGAGTAGAAAACCCAGAAACAGATCCACAAAAACATGCCCAATTGGGTTTTCACAAAGGTGCAAAAGCAGTTCAATGGAGGAAGCAATTCAATGGAGGAAGGATGGCCTTCACAACAAATTATGCTGCAGGAATTGGACACCCAAAGGCCAAAAGAAAAAAAAAAAAAGAGGGACGCCTGGGTGGCTCAGTTGGTTAAGCAACTGCCTTCGGCTCAGGTCATGATCCCGGAGACCCAGGATCGAGTCCCACATCGGGCTCCCTGCTCAGCGGGAAGCCTGCTTCTCCCTCTCTCACTCCCCCTGCTTGTGTTCCCTCTCTCGCTGTGTTTCTCGCTGTCAAATAAATAAAATCTTTAAAAAAAAAAAAAAAAAAGAAAGAAATGAAAAGAACTTTGATGTAAACCTCACATGTCACACTCACACACACACACACACACACACACACAAACAGAGTCAAAATGGATCACAGCCTTAAAACTATAAAAACTTTTAGGAAAAAAAAAATCACAGGAGGAAATCTTCAGGACAACAGACTTAAAATTATAAAAACTTTTAGGAAAAAATCTTAGGAGAAAATCTTCAGAACACAGAGCTCCAAAATGTTTTGGAGTTGTCCTGAAAAGCAACATCCATAAAAGGAAAACGTGGTCAACTAGACCTCATCAAAATTAAAAACTGTTGGGGCGCCTCGGGGCTCAGTCGATAGCGCTGTCTTCGGCTCAGGTCATGAACCCGGAGTCCTGGGATAGAACCCCACATCGGGCTCCTTGCTCCATGGGAGGCCTGCTTCTCCATCTCTCACTCCCCCCGCTTGTGCTCTCTTTCTAGCTGTGTTTCTGTCAAATAAATAAAATCTTTAAAAAAAAAAAAATTAGAAACTTTCGATTCTATGAAACACCCAGTTAAGAAGATAAAAGGACAAGCTAGGGGTGCCTGGGTGGCTCATTTGATTAAGTGTCTGAGTCCTGATTTCAGCTCAGGTCATATCACGGTTGTGAGATCAAACCCCTGTGTTGGGCTTTGTGCTCAGCAGGAGTCTGCTTGAGATTCTCTCTCCCTCTTCCTCACCGCCCCCCCCCGCCTTCTTGCACACTCTCTCACTCTCTCTAAAATAAATTAATCTTTTAAAAAAGAAGAAGAAGAAAAAGGGAGAGGCTAAAGACTAGGAGAAAATATGGGCAAATCAAATATCCAGTAAGACTTACATCTAGAATATATAAAGAACTCTCAAAAATCAACAGTAAAAAAACAAGCAATCCAATCCAATCAAAAGACGTAAATTAACATTTCGCTGTAAAGGACATACAGATGACAAGCACATGAAAAGATATTCAATATCACTGGCCATCAGAGAAAAACAAATTAAAACCACAAAGAGATATCACTACATACTGGCCTAAATGGCTAAAATAAAAAATAATTCATTGTTGGAGGAAATGAAAAACAGTATTTAAGAAAACCATCTGGGGGGCGCCTGGATGGCTCAGTTGGTTAAGCGACTGCCTTCGGCTCAGGTCATGATCCCGGAGACCCAGGATCGAGTCCCACATCGGGCTCCCTGCTCAGCGGGAAGCCTGCTTCTCCCTCTCTCACTCCCCTTGCTTGTGTTCCCTCTCTGGCTGTGTTTCTCTCTGTTAAATAAATAAAATCTTTAAAAAAAAAAAAAAAAGAAAACCATCTGGGAGTGCCTGGATGGCTCAAAGGGCTAAACTTCTGCCTTCAGCTGAGGTCATGATCCCAGGATCCTGGCAAGCAATTGCACTGTTGGGCATTAATCCCAGAAATATGAAAATTTATGACCACACAAAAGCCTATATGCTAATGTTCACATCAGCTTTACTGGTAACAGCCAAAAACTGCAAACAATCCAAATATCTTCAACATATGATGATTAAACAAACTGTGACACACCTACCTACCATGGAATACTATTTGGCTACAAAAAGGAAAAAAAACTATTGATACATACAACAACTTGGATATCTCAATGGAATTATGCTAAGTGGAAAAAGCCCATCTTAAAAGTTTACATGCTATATGATTCCACTTATGACATTCTTGAAATGACAAAATTATAGAGAAATTATTATTGGATATTATTTACAACAGCAAGTGATCCTACAATTACCACAAAATAAGTTTTTTAAGCTCCAAAGTCATAAGACATATATTTCCCCTTGGGTGGGCTTACAAATTTTACAAAGCAGTAGGGTCTCAGCCTCAAATACACATTAAGAATCACCTCTAAAAACTTTCGTGTTTAGGAAGCATCCTAAACCAACTCAACTAGAGACCCTCAAGGTGAAGCCCAGGCATCTCTATTTTTTAGGCTCTCAAATAATTACAATGTACAATCAAGATTGTGAATCAGTATCCTCCACAGCAAGAGCCTTTTTATTTTTTTTTATTTTTTTAAGATTTTATTTATTTATTTGATATAGAGCACAAGGAAGCAGAAAGGCAGGCAGAGGGAGAAGCCGACTCTCCGCTGAGCAGGGAGCCTGACACCGGGCTCTATCCCATGACCCAAGCCAAAGGCAGCCACTTACCGGACTGAGTCACCCAGGTGCCCCGCAAAAGTCTTTTTAAAAGCACTCTGTTATTAGCATGCCAAGATTATTAAGAAGTGTTAAGGATCTGGCCATTAACAATTTGCTAAAATCTTAGCTACGAACTCATTTCACTGATAAATGGAAACTTTAACTCAAATCTCACCCACCTTCCATAAATAAAAGACTCAAAAAATTAGCTCAAGAAAGACAACAGTTCACAGTTTATTTTTAAATATTGTTCCTACTTGACAATGGAGCTTAAGTCAGAAGTTGAATAATAGGTTCATTTTTATCCGTGAAATTTCTCTAACTATAAAAATGGAAATAATTAATCTGGCTTTCTAAAAATCTTCCAAACCAAAAGTTTACCATATTCTATTTAGGATTTAACCTAAAACCAAAAGGAAGGGTATAAAATAATCTCGTAACTTTCAAAAACTTAACTACCTACACATAAACCATGAGAACAAGTACAGAATATGAAAAATTTCGGGACACCTGAATGACTCAGTCGGTTAAGGGGCTTGCATTTAGCTCAGGTCACAATTCCAAGGTCCTGGGATGGAGCCCAGCATTTGGGATCCCTGCTCAGTAGGAAGCCTGCTTCTCCCTCTCCACTCCCACTGCTTGTGTCCCCCCACCCCTCTCTCTCTGTCAAATAAATAAATAAATCTAAAAAAAAAAAAAAATGAAGAATTTCAAATTGAAGTGCTCTTTTCCACCTGGATGTGAAAAAGCAGCAGCGGCAATATCATAAAAACTGGCTTAAAACTAAATGTCATGCAGGAACACTAAACACACCCAAACAAACCCACATACCACATAATTCAACATATCCAGGCAGCCGTGGCTAAGGAAGAGAATAGCATGGATACTGCAAGGATTTGGCACACTGATGTGAAGGGATTCATACTCTCTTTGCCTTTAACCATGCCTGTTAACATTAGCAAAGGAGTTTTTGGTTTTAAGTTTGTTTGGAAGTTTATTGGGGGGGGGGGTGGTTATTATACTATATAAATTATTAATTCACATTATCAAGCCTAGAAAAATTAAGAAAACAAGAACACTATAACATGAGAATTCAACAGTTATAAGTTGCTTAAAACATTCAAGTAATAAGGTCATCTTTAAATATGTGTAATCTTTTTACAAGTTCAGAAGAACCACAAATTATGGAGCTACAAACCACCAGCTATTCAAAAGAAAATTGTAGCTTATAAAATACTGGCTGACTGCCAATACAAATGAACTTTTTTCCTCACATAAGCTTTGTAAGTCACAATACTCTTTCAAAAGTGAATATAACCATATTATTCAAAGAGTAATGTATTAGTAAAGGTACGTCAATTCTTGGTCTAAAACAAGCTGTAAAAGCCCACAAACTGTTCTTCACCAATACAGTAAAATGTCACCTTGAAAAATGAGATCTTAAAAATTTTAATTCATTTCTATTTTACCATGATTTCATCAAGCAATTAAGTAATCAAATGACTAAATCATGGGGGGAGGGGGGGACAACCCTCTGGAATCCAAACACAAACCAAATACATGTAAAAAGGGAGAATAACCACTACCCAACTCCCCTGAGCCACATACACATACAAAGACACACAAACCTGTTCTTTGAAAAGTAGCTAAATTCCCAGTAATCCCAAAAATATTTTCTCCAACTTACTGCCCAAATGAAAAGGTAAAAGTTGACACCTTGGAGACAGATAGGGGTGCAAATCCCAGCTATACAACTTAACTAGTAAGAACCTTGAGCAACTAACCACTGCCAGCCTCATTTTTCCCATTATAAAATGGAAGCATCATTACTCGCCTCATAGTGAAACGGTTATAAAGATCTAAAGAGTGAAAGCATGTAAGTATCTAGCAGTGCCTGACACATAATAAAAAGCACTCCATGCATGGAGACCAGAACAGTTGAATTACCATTCAATAAATGGATGTCAGAAATGGACTAAGAAGTTAAATGTCTTATCAGACTGGTACACTAGAGATAATTCTTAGTTGAACAGATTGCAACAACCGCAACAACAATAAAAATAGCTACCATGAGTGCCTTCTAGCACGAGGCACTTTATAAATTTTTAAAAGATCTTTACAACATGGACGCCTGGGTGGCTCAGTTGGTTAGGCATCTGCCTATGGCTCAGGTTATGATCCCAGGGTCCTGGAATTGAGCCCCACATCGGGCCAGGGAGCCTGCTTCTCCCTTTCCCTCTGCCAATCCCTCTGCTTGTGCTCTCTCTCAAATAAATAAAATCTTCAGAAAAAAAGTCTTTATAACAATCCAAGCACAAGTTATAACAACCAAGCACAAGTTATATAAAATATTTCTACAAAGTCTTGAGTGGAGATATTTATGCTCTGTACATATATTCGTATATATTTTTCCCTAAAGAAAAGGACCCAAATATTTTTTATTCTATTTTGAGCATATATACATATATTCTAATATGTGCAAATAACATATTACTCATATTTATGTGCTCTTGGCAGATTTTACTTAATCCTGTTTTCTTACTACCAAATAATGATAACATTTTGATAAGATGTTTGACAGATCAATCCTACCCACAACACAGTGCATTAGTCTCAAAAGGAAAGCAAAATGGGGGTGCCTGGATGGCTCAGTTGGTTGGGCGACTGCCTTCGGCTCAGGTCATGATCCCGGAGACCCGGGATCGAGTCCCACATGGGGCTCCCTGCTCGGAGGGAGCCCTGCTTCTCCCTCTCTCACTCCCCCTGATTGTGTTCCCTCTCTGGCTATGTTTCTCTCTGTCAAATAAGTAAAATCTTAAAAATAAATAAATAAATGAATAAGTAAATAAAACTAAAAAAGAAAGCAAATAAAAATCTGTAATACTAGAAACCATACAATCCTACAAAAACAGTGTAAAAATAAAAATATAAACTACAACTTAATTTTGCAAGCCAACCTTAATTATTCTATATGAATTTTCCAGTCTAGCCTAACTGATGTAATGACTATCTGAACAAGCACTGCAGTTTTCTTCCATAAAGACAATGGCCTCCTCTCTCCACCTATTTAAAACTCATTCTACCCAGCACTGTATGTCACACTTGTTACCAGAGAACACTATATTCGTTATCTTTTCATGAAATTATGTCTTACCTCTCCAACTAGACTGTAAACTATGAAAAGGAATCCTTTTTCATAATGCATATCTTTGGTAGCTCCTCAACATACTATCTTGTCTATAAAAAGCACTCAAATGTTCAACGACCAATTCACTGCATTTCAAAATTAGGCTACCTTTTATTTCAAAGAATAAGATGGTTTCTAAGCCTAGGACTTAAACAACAATCCATTCCATTATAATTACCAGATTATCCATTATTAAAGCTACAGTCTGCAAACCTGGTCACTGCCTTTAGTTAGTTAACCTTCAGTTAATCTAACCCCAGGGTTCTCAAACTGTGATCCAGGCCCTCTGGGGGTATTCAGGACCCCTTCAAGGGTGTACAAAGCCAAAAGTATTTTCAAAGTAGTAGCAAAGCTTTATGTGCCTTTTTAACTCCCTCTCATGAATGTAGCTTTCCAGGAACTACATAATGTATGGAGATATATAAAATGTGTCACTTGTGGAAGCTCAACATAATTCAGCAAACCAACACTTTCCAAATGACCAACACATGATATTATGAAATCATGTATGGATAAAAGATCCATTCAACATGCAACAGACAGGGCGCCTGGTTGGCTCAGAGAGTTAAATTAAGCCTCTGCCTTCAACTCAGGTCATGATCTCAGGGTCCTGGGATCGAATCCTGCATCGGGCTCTCTGCTCAGTAGGGAGCCTACTTCCTCCGCTGTCTCTGCCTGCCCCTCTGCCTACTTGTGATCTCTGTCAAATAAATAAATATTTTTTAAAAATGCAACAGACTATTGGATTTTAATGTAACAGAAGATGAAAAGTTCACTGATCTGGATTCAGATTCCTTCAAGAAACCACCATTTGTCAAGTCCTGGTATAGTATCAAAGAAGAATATCCACAATTACCTGAATAGGTTATTAAAATACTCCTCCCCATTTCCAATTTCAAATCTTGTGAAGCCTAATTTTCTTCTTTATATACTTCAACCAGAACAACATAACACAACAGGCTAAATGCAGCAAGAGCTATCAGAACCCAGCCGTCTTCTACTAAGCTACACATTAATGAGATATGCAAAAATGTAAAGCAATGCCACTCATCTCACTAAATTTTTTTGTTGTTAAAAAGTTCTTTTACATTAAAAATCTATCATCTGTAGGAAGTAGGTAAAATGGATAGATACTAGATAATAAATACAAAGTTGTACTTATGTAGCATGAGTAAGTCTAGACATCTAATGTACAGCATGATAGCTAGAGTTAATAATACTGTACTGGATATGGGAAATTTGATCAGAATAGATTTTAGGTGCTCTCACCACCACCACCCCCACACAAAACTATATGAGAGAGAGAGATATTAATTAGGTTGACTGTCATAACCATTCACTAGGTGTTTATCAAAACATGTTGTACATCCAAAATATATACAATTTTTCTTTTTAAAAAAAATAGGTCACCAAACATTTGCAATATGAAAGAGAGAATTTATAATTGCACAAAAATAGTTATGAAAGAATACATGCTAATATCTTGACTGCAGGGGTGGAACGTGTATATGACAGGAATGAAATAATTTCATTTTTACTTTGATTCTATATTAATTTATATGTACTACTTTTGTAATCTGAAACAAAAAATTAGAAACCTAAAATATTAAAATATATATTTATACACATATTTGTATATAGTCTGTATTAACATACCATGGTTACTATTTTAAATGAATATGTAAATTTTATCTGATATAATTTCTAATAACCCAAATATCAACAGATATAACATATAAACAAGGGATCTCTGCATTCCTCAATAATTTTCGAAGAATGTAAAGTACTACTGAGTTTAAAACTACTGAGTTAGGCTGGCCTAACTAAATGTGCACTGATTTGCGTGTTCCTCACACTAGCTCCATTTCACTTGAGAAATGCAAAAATTTCCCAGAAAAGAACCATGTCAACACTGTACAACTTGGAGCAGTATTCCCTAAGCTCTTGATGAATGTTTTACATTTGTTTTGCAGTAAGCAGTCCTCCTACAATGAACAGCTACTTAGATTTTCAGTGAAAGGATTTGGCAAAAACATCAACCATTCTCATTGATTCCCATTTCATAAAGAATAATCACTTAGCCATATGACCTGTTTTAAGTAATCAAGAAAAACAGTACAACATAACAGACAGTATTTATTGAGCCCATAAAACATGCCAGGCACTATACTTTTACTTAAATTATTTCAAATCCTCACAACCCTGCAAACAACAAATAATAAAGCAGCAAAGAGACTCAGATGTACTTGTCAAAGGTCACACGGTTAATAAATGGTAGAATCAGGACTCAGATCCAGGACTGTGTGACTCCAAAGTCCAGTGCTCTCTCTATTCTATCAGGTTAGCTTCATAACCCTAGCCTGGAAATCAGACCTGTCACTTATTCTGTGTCCTTGAGAAAATCACAACTTCTCTCAGCCAGTTTTCTCATCTACAAGGTAAGAGGGTTAGTCTAGCTCATCTCTAAAGTCCCCTCCATAACTGATATTCTTGGATTATGGTTCATCATGACTTCAACCCTACAGTTTTAGAGTAAAAAGTCCTCTGTATCCTTTTCTGAACAGAGTAAGAGAAGCAATACAAATAATGGGGAAGTAATGAGTAAAATTTATAGACCAGGAGATAGCTCTTCATGTTTTAATATTAATAATTATCATAAAATATACTATAAACACTAAGTGGGCACTCTGTACTCCTTTCATTCCAGGCAACCAGAGCTCCCTTCTTTGACAAAAGCTTGGGCATTCTGCCAACAGACATCTTTGAAGGTGGTAAGAACCTGTTAGCATGCAACAAAGGAATACCTAACTGAAGGATTACTATGGAAAGCAAATGCCTTACCATTAACCTCTATAGGAAGCACCATCTATTCTTTGAGGCAAATTATAAAATAATCAATGGAGATAGTTGCCAAACATTTCTGAGAAAACGAGGGCAAGCAACAGGAACTACTGAAAACTGACACACGGCACTTTAACACACACACAGAGAAACAAAAAATCCAAGAAGAAATGTACTGATTGCATGACAGTGTACGTCAGGACATGAGGTTTTACCCTACTTGCATACATTGGTATTGGTCTAGACTACCAAAATTTAAGACTTCTTCCTGCAACAGCTACAAACTGAACACAATTTAGTATGTGCCAGACACTGTGCTGAGCAC
>PITA01000147.1:236766-356098 GCA_004023965.1 Spilogale gracilis | reverse complement strand
CCAATGTGGGACTCGATCCCAGGTCCCCGGGATCATGACCCAAGCCGAAGGCAGTCGCTCAACCAACCGAGCCACCTAGGCGCCCCCTGAATCAGATTCTTAAAAGGATCTTCAACAGTATAAAATTATGGTGAGAGGGCACCTGTTTATTCATATTCTACTTCCAGACCTTTAAAAATTAGTGCACTACCCAGAGGCAGTTTTTTCTAGAAAGTAAAAGAAGGAAAAGAGGTAGAAAAATGATGAAGGCAGGAGGAGGCTGTCTCAAAACGTTTTTTGGGAAAAACTTTGAACTTTTCCAAAAATTATTTTTTGATTAATACCTTTTGGTGTTATATTTTAAACTATCCTCAAAATACAGGCAAATTGTCAGAGAACAGTGAGTCGAAAGTACTGGCATTCTTACTGCCGTCATTTTCAGTAGAGAGAGCTTACACTATATCATGATTTATTAATTTATTTTTTACTATACTGTAAATAAATAGTTCATATATAAATGTCATTCAAATACATGGTCATATCAAGTTAACATCTTTTATAGGTTAATTTCCTTTCTTAGCAGAAGTGAGAGGTGGGCAGTGAAAAATTTTTTTAAAAGAAGAAAAATAATCCTTAAGGAATTACATCAAATAAAATGTCATGATGTATGATGAATTACATTAACAACATAAACTACCTTATTGCTTTTAAAAAAAGCATTGTTATAGAAAGAAGTTTCTTAAAGAATTTCTGTTTATTTTTATACAAATTATTTTTACATTGACTTAAAATATTTTTCAGGATAACTTACCATTCTTTTTTTTTTAAGATGTTATTTTTAATTAATCTCTACACCCAGCATGGGGCTTGAACTTACAACCCCCAAATCAAAATCACATACTCTACTGACTAAGCCAGACAGGTGCCCCAACTTACCATTCTTTAATAGTTACTTCTCTAATCCCTTCTCCGATGTCTGAGAGTTTGAATTGAACAATCGGTCCCTGCAAAGCTTCAAAGACAAATAAGAAATAGTCTCATTAAATATGTAATGCATTCCTAATAGATCCTTTCACAAATAAAATGAGAAAGTGTTCTCAAGCAGAGGCAGAAGCTATTGCATTTTACAGTTAAAAAAGCATTTCATAATTTTTAGAAGTGTAAGCATCATTCATAATCATCAAAGATTTTAATAAATTATTCAGTGCTACAAACCTACAGATAATGGCCACAACACTTCCATTTTCCAGCTTCCAAAAAGAATGTTTGTTTGTTTTTAAGATTTTATTTATTTGACAGAGAGAAACACAGCCAGAGAGGGAACACAAGCAGGGGGAGTGAGAGAGGGAGAAGCAGGCTTCCCGCCGAGCAGGGAGCCCGATGTGGGACTCGATCCCGGGTCTCCCGGAACATGACCTGAGCCGAAGGCAGTCACTCAACAAACTGAGCCACCCAGGTGCCCCAAGAATGCTCTTTTACAAGAGTATAGAAGGCCCAGCTAGCTGGATCCCCTTGTTTTCTGTTATTAAACTATAATAACCATTAATGTCCTGCTCTTAATCTCTTTTGACTTCATGTAACTCTACTCATTCTCAGTGGCTAACAATCAGGCAGGTCCTTATCTAGAAAACTTGAAAATTTTTCATCTGTCTAAACCATGTTCTGCCAACTTATTAAATTTTAATCTCTCCTTCCTCTTACCATTGTTTATCCCTTTTTGAGTTTCTACCCCACTCTTAAAACAATCAGATGTAAGTGATACCTTATGGTAATTTTTCCCAAGAGTATTTCTAGTCAACAGAAAGTAGATACAGATCCTCTCACTTTTCCAGAATAACAAGTGGCTCTCAACTGATTCAAGAGGGCTCTTCTATCCTCAGACTGCTATTCATCAAAATTGCTTACAAAAAATACAACAAGCTGGTTCAGGTTATAAAATTTTCTTTAATAAATACTAGGAGCTATGTTAATGGTTAAGAAGTACAAGTGCATTTTTTATATGGAGGTATTAGGTACCTCTTATGTCTTCTCTAGTAAGTTCAGTCCTCTTATGGCCTGCTGCTCATAGTAAACTGGAACCTTTTCAAATAAAGTAGTTTGGTGTTAAGTACCAAAAGCCTTAAGATTAAAAAAAAAAAAGTCCGCATCTTTGACTCAATAAGCAATTCTGCTTTTTTTAAAAAAGATTTTATTTATTTATTTGACAGAGAAAGAGATCACAAGTAGGCAGAGAGGCAGGCAGAGAGAGAGAGAGAGAGAGAGAGAGAGAGAGAGAGAGAGAAGCTGGCCCCCCGCTGAGCAGAGAGCCTGATATGGGACTCGATCCCAGGACCCTGAGATCAAGACCTAGCTGAAGGTAGAGGCTTTAACCCACTGAGCCACCCAGGTGCCCCGCAATTCTGCTTTTAAGACTTTTTTCCCCTGATAAAATAATTAAGAGAGGTACACAAAGAATTTGTGCTCAAGGACAGTTATCATAGAGTTAAAATGAAGATCTGCAATACCAAAGTCACCAAAAAATGACAATTAAAGATATTATGGCACCTCTATACAAAACAGTATTGTTCAAGGGATAGCATGTGCAAGAAGAACATGGAAATATAGTACAGAGCATGGTTAGGGAATAACACATAATTCTGTGGCTGAAGATAGTACATGGGGCAAAAAAATCAGTCAAGACTGAAAAAGGCTTTCTTTGCCATGCCATGGTGAGGTGTTGGAAATTCATCCTAAAGGTGATCAGGTGCCATTGGTTAAGTAAATATGGTCATACATTTTTTTTGCAGCTACTCCCATAAGACACTGAGTATCTTACAACAAAAGTAGTATTTTACCACTACTTAAATCTATGCTGGCCTATCACCTGCTAGGATGACAGAATAGAGCAGAAGTAAAGTTATACAAATTCTGGAGCCTAGACTTCAAAGGACTTTGTAGCTTCTTCTACCATCTCCCTCTTGGCATTCTGCCTTGAGATCCTGGAGTAAGGAAGCTGATCTAGTCTACTGGAAGATGAAAGGCTACGTAGAGGAGAAATGAGACGCCCTGCCCCAAAAAAAGCACCAACTGTTAGACATGTATGTGAGACCATCTTGGACCTCCCAGCTCAGATGATCCTCTAGCTGAAGACAGTCATCATAGTGAGCTCAGGTGAAACCAGCAGAGGAACTGCCCGGGTAACCGCCAGAATCCTGAGAAATAATATATCATTGTTGCTTTAAGCCTAAAGTCATGGGCCAGGTTGTTATTGAGCAATAATTAACCAAGAGGGAATACCATCTGCAATTTCAGATCTGTAACTTTAAATCTATCATTTTAGCAAGAAATCTGCTGGCAGGAATGTGGTGGCTGGGGTTGGGGAAGGGACAACAGAGAAAGCAGTTAGAAGGCTACTACAGGTACAAAACTGAAGTACGGAATTTAATATATTTACGTATTTTCAAAGCTGTTTGAAAAAGAGAAGACAGATTTAAGTATCATGTAAGATATCAAATTAATAGAACTCAGGAATGTGAAACAGGAATCAGGAAGGCTCCAGGTTTCTAGCTTTAAGTACTCACCGAGTTAGGGAATACAGGAAGAGAATGTATCCCAAGCACCTAGAACAGTGCCTTGGCAGACAGCCGGTGACCAATAAGTATTTGTGTTAAATGAATTTATTTTCACAATGAGATAATGAGTTAAGCACTATAATTACTCCCATTTTACAGATGATG
Source organism: Spilogale gracilis (assembly GCA_004023965.1). Classification (NCBI taxonomy): domain Eukaryota; kingdom Metazoa; phylum Chordata; class Mammalia; order Carnivora; family Mephitidae; genus Spilogale; species Spilogale gracilis. The sequence continues at coordinate 352,403 of PITA01000147.1, read as the reverse complement.
AAATAAAAAGGAATTAAGTAACCTGCTTAAAGTTATACAGCTAGTAATTGATAGACCAAGAACCCAAAGCTCAAGGTAAGTGTTTAGATATTAGAGCAGGAAGTTGCGAGTTTCTGCTTGAATGGCCTCTATTTTCTCTGAGAAATAAAGAGAAAAGATCAACTTTAAAAATAAAAATATTTTTAAAAAAAGGCAAAGGTAGGGTTTACATATCTTAGGGTGTTGGGGAAGATGACCTACAAAAAGGCATGGAAAGACTGATCTCAGGGCCTGGATCTGCCTGGAATTCCCCCATTTTTCATTGCTAGCACAGACTAAGACATCGAGTATCTGTCAAACGCTTAATGATGTAACAAACGTCTCAGGTTCTCTATCAAAGTTCTAAATAAAACATCAGGAAAAGAAAATCTTAGTGCCCTTGCCAAATCTAATACTTAAGCCTCAAGTTCTTTACTGAGGTAGAAAAAGATGTGAGGAAGGTAATTAAATGGTAAAAGTCAGAAAACTTCCTATTTAGGAACACTTGGGGATGGTTTCATCACACAAACTTAACACAACAAACTGATGTAACTGCTTCATCCAATGAATAATACAGTGACAGTATAAGGATACAATCTGCTAAATCAACAATTTACCTGACTATTGCATTTAGATGAGCCAGATGACACAGAGAAGATGGCACAGGACAACCCATTCCCAACATTATGAAGGCACATGCATTAATGCAAAGATGTGAAATGGATGGGAGCGGGGCAGAGAAAAAAGAAAATAAGAAAAGGATAGATTCAGGGAAAGCAAGGAGGGTTGGACTAGAAAGAAAAGGTTAACTTTTTTTTTTACTTTGATAAGTCTTCAATTACTTTTTTTTTTTTTAAAGATTTTATTTATTTATTTGACAGAGAGAAACACAGTGAGAGAGGGAACACAAGCAGGGGGAGTGAGAGAGGGAGAAGCAGGCTTCCCGCCAAGCAGGGAGCTGGATGTGGGACTCGATCCCGGATCTCTGGGATCATAACCGGAGCCGAAGGCGGTCACTTAACCAACTGAGCCACCCAGGTGCCCCTTCAATTACTTTTTTAGAAGTTCTGAGTATGATATAAAACATTCTTTTATATAGGCTATTTTGAGATCATACTTACCAGCAGTTGTTTTCAGCAACTGATGTGGATGATTATATTTGAATGAAGGATAACCAAAGAAACACACATATTTTGGCTTCAAAACATGAACATTCATACATGTTTGAAAGTAGCGAACACAAATCTAAAGATGAGAAAACAAAAAAGTAAAAGCTTTTGTGAATGTTCTTGATGACTTATCTCTGTAAGTATATACTGAATTTCAAGTCGATTCCAAAAGCAGAACAGTCATTATCACAACACAAACAATATGAAATTATCCAGGCCAAAATCTGAACTGGCCAAAACCTGGAATCAGTGAAAATCAAGTTTATAAGATTGGTTATTTCTTAAGTATTTCTGTCCAAGAAATCAAAGAACCTATCACCGAGGAACACTATTTTCTTCTTTTATTTAGTAAAACTACATCCCTGGGGTCAGATTTATTTATACGCTTATGATCCTTGCCTAAAATTTCTTATGAAAGTGAAGAAATTTTAATGATGTATTTTGTACAAACACATGAGTTTGTAGGTGCAGTCGAGTCATTAAAGACTTCTTAAAATAAAACTGCTAAAGAGTTCAAAACTGACTGTTAGCTTCTAAAGACACTGAAAAACATGTGTAGTGCTATAGGGAAAGGTTTTCTTACTATAATTTCTTACTGTAATTTACAAATGACCCTTTAGATATAATCATTTTGTATAACATCTTAGTATAATGCAAGACAATATGTAATAGAAATAAGTAGACCTGAATCTATTCAACTTGATATTTTAGAACCCAGTTTCTAAAAGGTTGACTATTTTATATTTTGCAAGTTAATATTTCAATGTTATTAATAGCTGGTTAACTACATCACACTTTTGAACATAATGTACAGAAATTTCTAACTCCCTTACTGTATTTGAAAATAGTGGTTTATATTTGAAATTTTTTTATTAATGTAGGAGTTACTTTTAATTTAAAAGATTACTTTATTATCATGTAGTTTATCCTTTATCCTTTAGTGGTGATTAGCCCTTAAAATTTTAAAGTTATTTTCTAATACATATTATGTTATGTACATATTATAATATGTATTTATAAACAAGAATTGTGTTCTTTTTCTGGCAGCAAATAATATAAAGATAAATATTTGGTTTACCAATATGAATAATACACTTAAATTATTATGTGCTATTTCACCTTAATTTCTAGATTGTTACTGATTTCTGAAGGCAAAGAAAAACTAAAGATCCCTTTCCTAAAATACAAATAATAAATCATGCATCTTAGTTTTACCTTAAGAGATAATCATAAAGCAACTAATCTTTACAATATATATTTTATTTTTATTAACATTAACATCCAGGAAACATAAAACCTAATAAAAACTGATAGCTTAAAACTTAGCAGATAGTGAAAGAATTCTCCTTCCTAAACCCCCATTCTCTACATCCATCCTTTCCCTTTCAACTCCCACAAGCCTGGCTCTTAGTCAAAATTAGAATCAAAGGTATAAATAAACCTCCGCTTCATCAGACATTCAGAAATTTTAATTTAGAGCAGTAAGTGAAAGTTTTTAATTATATGAATTCACCTTGATTTTAAAAAAATAGTTTTTTAAAAAAAACTTTAAAAGAAAATTAAACTACTAAAAAGGTCCTACCTCCAACAGTGGCAACTTTTATTGAAGAACTACTAATCAGGCAAAGGAGGCAGGAACTATCAAACATTTATTGAATGCCTACTCTGTGCTGACTACGTTAAAAGTCTTTAAATGAGGCGCGCCTGGGTGGCTCAGTCGTTAAGTGTCTGCCTTTGGCTCAGGTCATGATCCTGGAGTCCTAGGATCAAACCCTGCATAGGACTCCCTGCTTGGTGAGAGTCCTGCTTCTCCCTCCCTCACTCCCCATTTGTATTCCCTTTCTAGCTGTGCTGCTCTCTGTCAAATAAATAAATAAAATATATTTTTTTAAAAAGTCTTTAAATGCATCATCTTCTTTTTATCTCACAATTACCTTCTGGAATAATAGGCACATTAGCCCTCTTTAACACACGAGAAACTAATGCTCAGAAAGGTTAAGTGCTTTGTCCAAGGTCACAAAGCAAACAAATGGCAAAATTCAGCTCTGAAACCAAGGAAATTAGACTCTAAATCTGAGGCTCTTTATCTCACATCACACTGTTATATGTAGGAGAAATAATCCCTGCTTTGAATTTATAACCTAGCTGAAATAAACACACATACAAAGACCCATACACACACTCCAGCATGAGCACGTATGCTCTAGTCTTTTGTAATAAGGCAGTAGGTGTTAGAGGAGTTTAAGTAGAGACTTTTTTGTGTTTTATTTTGTTTTTTTCAGGTTTTGTTGTTGTTAAGATTTTATTTATTTGACAGAGAGAAACACAGCCAAAGAGGGAACACAAGCAGGGGGAGTGAGAGAGGGAGAAGCAGGCTTCCTGCTGAGCAGGGAGCCTGATGCGGGGCTCGATCCCAGGTCTCCAGGATCATGACCTGAACCAAAGGCAGTTACTTAACCAACTGAGCCACTCAGGCGCCCCTGTTTTTTCTAGGTTTTTTGATCTGGGAAGGCTTCCAGGAGGAAGAGCTGAGGTGGGCCTTGCAAGATAAGTATTAATAATTCAAGAGCAGAAATGCACTTTTAAGGCAGAGGAAACAGAATAAACAAAGGAACTGCTCCCAGAACTTGTCTCCTGAGGCAGTGAGTTGCTTGGTTTGGCTTGATCAAATTTATAAAAAGGAGTGGTGTAGGGCACCTGGGTGGCTCAGTCCTTAGGATTCTACCTTCTGCTTGGGTCATGATCTCGGGGTCCTGCGACGGAGCACTGAGTAGGGCTCCTTGCTCAGGAGGGCATCTGTTTCTCCTTCCCCCTCTGCTGCTCCCCCTGCTTGTGCTCTCCGCTGTCAAATAAATAAAATTTAAAAAAAAGGGGGGGGACCATTAGAAGCGGCTCAAGGACCAAATTATTGATGACTATAAATGCCAGGATAAGTAGTTTGAACTCCTACACTACAGAGTTTTGAAGAAAAAGGACTAAGAAATTAATATAGTTGCAGTTTATTGATTAGATTATAACAGATAAAGCCGAGTAAGAGAGGAAAAAGTTAAGGAACTATTATAGTATTTGAGGCATGAAATAACAGGCTCCTGAAGTGATTTATAGTGGAAAAGGACAAAGCAATGTATGTACAACAGGCACTCTGTGATAGTGACTAACTGGACTAAGAGAAGGTTGGATGAATTAGTGAAACTGCTGAATGGAAAGATAAAAAAGCAACCAGAAGGGAGAAGGAGAAAAAAATAGTTTGTTAAGCTAAAAAAGACATTTTTTTCTAGAACAGAATATACAAAAAAACAGGAGATGAAACAAAGTTTTAGTAGATTCAAATAAGGAAATAAATAATAATTCAGCAGGCAGTTGTTGAGCACTCCTAAAGACAGAGATTGTGCTGGGCTTGGGAATTCAAAGCTAAATAAGCCACAGAATATAGTCCCTAAATTCTAGTTGCTTACATTTCATTACAGGAAGACAAACAAAACAGAAAAGTTCAATGTTAATTCAATGGTAAGTTCATCAAGAGTCAAATGCTTGATGCAATAGGGGAGAATAAAACACAACGTAGTAAGGCCTTGTTAATAATCTACTATAGTATTAAGACCTTGTGTTGTTTATACTTTATAACAGATGGAAAAAACAGACTTTTTACTGACTTGTTCAACAAATGTTTGTTGAGGATCTACACTGTGCCAAGTGCTTGGGATTAGAGAACAAAATAGTTGAATTCCTTCTCTCATGGAATGTATAGTTCATACCTTCAAAGGAAGACAGTTAAAGAGGTGATGATGACATAGTGTTCTAATGGAAGGAACAGAGTATTAAAAACAAACACAAAGGAGGGAACCAATCTACTTCAAGAATGTAACCTTGAAGATCTAAGGGCTGAGTAGGAGTAATCCAGGATGAGGTATGTTGCAGATGAGGACATAGGGAAAGAAAGCAAGAGTCTTAAAAGCAGAGGGAATACCTGTGCAAAGGTCTGGAGTCTGGAGCTGAGAGAGAGCAGTGTGTTTAACTAACTGAAACTCACTGTACTTCCAGTGTACATTCAGTGTGGTGCAAGGGTGAGGCAAGTGTCAGAGTAAGGCTTGGGGTGAGTAGTTTCAGCAAGAAATGAAGCCTGGGAGATTTGGAAAGGTCCAGATCATAAATTGCCTCACAGTCTTTTAGATTTTGGACATTTTGCTTGCAGCAGTTTTAAGCAAGGAAACGACATTCTCAAATGTATGTCTTCTTTATAAGATCACCTTGGTTACACTATGGAGAATGGGTTAGAAAGGCACCAACTGGTGGCAGAAAGTCCAATTAGAAAGGACCAGGATAGCTGCAGTTGGGGGCAAGGTAGAGAATAATGACTAAATTTTGGAGATTTATAGGCTAGAATCAAAAGAGAAACAGGTGTAAGGATTTAATTCTGGAAGCTAGAATCCGATGTGCCTCTGAGACATGAGGATAGATGCTGTGAGATGGCTAAATGCTAACTCTTTCAAGACCCCTTGTGCTAGCAGTGGCCATGTAACACAGTCCTGGCCAAAGAGCCTGACTGGTACTACCCCTTCCTCTTCCCTGCCTTGAATATGAAGTTGTGGTGGCCCTCTTGTAACCATGAGGGAAAGGCCACATGAATTGTTAAAATGACAACCCTGATAAGCATGAGCCACTTAACCAATGCCAGCTGCCATCGAGCTTTGGGATGCATAGATGGTTAATTTCCCATTTACTGGCTGGGCTGTTATCACTTGCAGCTGAAAAATATGTATGCAATTGGAGACTTCCAGGACAGTAGGATATATATGTGTCTGGAGTGGAGCTGGCACGAAGACTGGAGCTTTAGGAATTGCTATCAGCATACAGACAGCAAGTAAATTTAAAGAAGTGGCTGAAATAGTTCAGCAAAGCCAGAGCCCTTATAAACACCCATACATATTTAAAAGTCAGGCAGAAAAACAGGAGATTGGGACAGAGTGCCCAAACATCTAGGAAGAAGAATATTGGGAAGCTAGTGTCACAGAAGGCAAGCAAGGAGAACTTTCAAAAGAGAGGTCAATATCTACCAGGGTGCAAATCTCAAGTTATACAGTATCCTCTGAGAACTCCTTTCTGACGCCCCAATATCCCTCCTATGTGTTCCTGAAACTCTATAATGTCCCATTATGGCACTTCTCAAGCCGTCCTAATTCCCTGTATCTTTCTCCTCTGCCTTCCACAAGGCTGTAATTAATCTGAGACGGCAGGGGTCTCTCTAACTCACATTTGCTTCCCGAGTGCCTAGCACAGGACCTAGCACACAGCAGGCTCTTACAGATTTTCTAAGATCAGGGGTCGACCACCGTAAGACCGTGGGGAAGAGGGATCCCAGAAGGAAAAACGCTATGCAAATAGGACAAAACACTATGATTACTGGGATGTCAGGCGTCTGGTGCTAAACGGTTGTTCAAAAGGAAAAACTTCGGGGAAGATGGTGGTAGGTCGTAGCTCTGGTGATAAAAAGGTTGTAAAGCTACGTGGCACACAGGAGAGGAGCACAGGTCCACAGAATGAAGCCTGAGTGTCTCAGCTCCTCGGAGGCAAGGACCCGTTAGCTTTGCTTTAAGGGTCTCGTCCTCTAGACTGTAAGTTCTGCGAGGCAGGGGTCGTGTTGTCAGTGCTTGGCACACAGCGGGTGCTCAATAAATGCTGAATATATATATATATATATATATATATATAATATCCATATGGCCAGCACCTAGATGGTGCCCAATAAAAGGCTTACGGGTGAAAGGCTAGATGGGCCTGAGTAGATAAAGCTGTAAGGAGACGGTGTTGCGACAGGTAAGGAGGGAGTGGGTTTCGGGATCGGTCCGCTCGCCACCTTCTCTGTCCTTGGTTTAGCATACATCCTTCCACTTCTCCAACACGCGTACCCTGTCCGCCTGGCACTCGGACGACAAAGTAACACACCTCGCCGGGAATATTAGTGACAATCATTCCTTTCCGACCTCAAATCAGCCCCCAACCGCTTACCAGCCGCCCAGCATTCCGGCTCCAGGTCCTTAGCACACGTACTGCAGCCATCTTACCCGGAAATGACACATGCGGGGTGGTTGTTGTCTCGTGGGGGCCGGGAAATGCACCTCCCCCTGAGCGACCAATGGCGAGGGCGGGAACGAGCCACCCCATAGCCAACCAGCGGGAGGGGCGGGGCCCGAGGGACACACTAGGGGGCGGAGAGCACGCTGGGGAAGAGTGGGGAGGAGCCGCTGAAAGTGAATTTCAGGGGCAAAGTTGGGCGAGTCTTTGCTGTGTCCGCCAACGATAATCTTTTTCATACATGTGGTAGAAATGGAGACTGTTAAGGGAACAAAAAGGAAGGGCAATTACTTGGAGAGAGTTATGGTGATGACCTGATGAGTAGGAAAATAACCCCTTTTAGCATGTATTGTACCCGTCTTGATTACAGAAAATGAGACATTTCTATACTTTGTAGCAAGGCTCTATACCACTAATTGAGTCACAAGTCTACGCTGGAATCCTACCCAGTGACTGGTATTCCTTACTCCCATTGAGGGTTCTTGGTGACCGAAACTGCCTTTTCATTTTTTTTCTTTTTCCACAGAAGATAAAGGTTACCCTAACATCTAAAATAAAGATACCAACATTATCTTTCCTTCTTAGAGAATGGTGTCAGATGCATTTGCCCAGCATATACAGTATATATCACAGACATATAACCTTGATTTACTTAGCTCTTAGAGAATGTCAAATTCAGGTCAAGTTGATTGGGGGGAAAATAAAAGATCAGATCTTTAATAGTCTTTCTCAGAGCAACTAGGACAACAATTTCTAGAAATTTCCAGGATGACATTTGCATGGTTTTTGTCCTCTAGATGGGAATTAAAATCTTTAAAGATGTCTAAAGAATTAAAAACAACAACAAAAAAAATGGAACAAAGACATTATACATCCTCAACATTGAAGGTGAAACAAATTCTCAGGTATTTCACAAATTTACTGTCTAATATTATCCAAACACACTTTTTTTTTTGCTTTATTTGCTTTTCAGTATATTTCATATACAAACTATTGTAAGCAATAAATTTGAATCATTACTTTTATAACAAAATCTGAAAAGTCAAAAGAACTTTAATTTTTTTAACTTTCTTGTTAGCAAAACATTTTATAGGCACTATTTGATAATCCCACATATGTGTGTTTTTTAAAAAAAGATGTAGTAGCTCCGACTTTGAAGTGAATTATGTTCTTCCCAGTACCCCTATACCACATTTTCCCACTTAACTTTCCCTTTAAGATGTAGTAGCTCCGACTTTGAAGTGAATTATGTTCTTCCCAGAAGCCCTATACCACATTTTCCCACTTAACTTTCCCTTTAATTCTACCTTCTTCCAAGAAAAGATTTGGTTATTCTTTTCTCTTACCCTCTTTTGACCTCAATGGATTACTACTTCCACATTCAGTACTGTGTGTGTCCTTATCTATTAGCATCAACAGTTATGCTACTTATTCACTAGTTAATCCTTTTGCTTGAGTTCAAAAGAACCAAAGAACCATTTTTCCCTTTTTCTAATTAATAAAATGACTGATTATGACCCATCAGTTCCACTGCTAGGTAGAACTCTCTTCTCCCAAGAGAAATGAAAACTTTATGTCCATACAAAGACTAGTACAACAATAATGGCAATAGCATTGTTTTTAATAGCCCAAAACTAGAAACAGTCCAAATACTCTTCAACAGGTGAACGGATGAACAAAATGTGATATATTCACATAATAATATTTATCCTTAAAATGACTGAAACACGGGTACATGCTGTGACATGGACGGACCTCAAAAATATTATGGGAAGTAAAGGAAGCCAGATATGAAAGGTCATATATTGCATGATTCTATTTATATGAAATGTCCAAAGAAAACAATCTACAGAGACAGAGAGCAGATTAGTGGTTGCCTAAGAATGGGAATGGGAAATGGCAAATGACTGGGAATGGGAAAAAGCTTTTTGTGGTGATGGAAATACCCTATTACCAGACTGTGGTGATAGTGGCACAACTATAAAATGTACTGAAAACCATTGAATTGCACACTTAAAACAAGTGAATTTTATGGTATATAGCTCAGTGAAGCTCTTAAAATTTGTGTTGCATTGTATATTTACAAAAGAATAATGTAACATATAGACAAGTCACACATAATAACAAAAACCTTGAACCCATTACCCAATTTAAGAAGTAAAACCTTTCTTATTCTGGTGAAGGTAACACTGTCTTCTCCTCTTAACCCTTCCTCTCACCCAAGGTAAACATTATCCTGCATTGTGTGTTCAGCATACCTTTATTTCCATATGTTATATATGAATTTCTAACAATATCTTGTTTACCTTTGCTTATTTATGAGTTTTATAAAAATGATATCAACTTGTATCTTTCTGCAACTAGCTTTTATGACTGTACCATTTATTTATTTATCCATTCTCTATGCAATGAACATTTGTGCTGTTTCCCATTATTTGCTATTGATATTACCACTAGTGCTGCTACCTACATTCTTTTTTCCTGGTACATTTGCAACAGTTTCTTTCCCGCAGTGCTTCTCAGATTGTAATGAACATTCCTATCAACTAGAGATCTTGTCAAAATGCAGATTCCAATTCAACAGATATGGATGAGGCCTGAAATTCTGCATTTCTAACAAGCTCTAGGTGATAGAGTTGCCATTGGTTAGCCAATTACACTTTAATAGAATTGTGGAGGGACACCTGGCCCGCTTAGGTGGTGGAGCTCTAGATCTCAAGGTTGTGAATTCAAGCCCCAAACCAGGTGTAGATTTTTTTTAAAGGTCTATTTATTTATTTGACAGAGAGAAACACAGCCAGAGAGGGAACACAAGCAGAGGGAGTGAGAGAGGGAGAAGCAGGCTTCCTACCGAGCAGGGAGCCCCATGTGGGGCTCCATCCAGGGACTCCGGGATCATGACCTGAGCTGAAGGCACTCGCTTAACCAACTGAGCTACCCAGGTGCCCCAGATATTTTTAAAACAAACACACTTAAAAAAAAAATGGAATCGTGGAGACTTGGATTATACACTTTTTCTTTCTTTCTTTTTTTTAATTTTAAGAGAGCTAGAGAGAGCACCAAGCAGGGAGAGAAGGTAAGAGGAAATCTGAAGCAAGTTCCATGTTCAGTACATACCCCAACACAGGGCTGGGTCTCACGACCCTGAGATCATGACCTGAGCCAAAATGAAGAGCGGGCCACTTAACTAACTGAGCCATTGAGGACCCCAAGATTATACTTATCTTTAACTTTACCCAAGATAATGCTATATTGTTTTCCCCCAACATGATAATGCAAAATACACAGAACCTGTTGAGACTACCCATTGTTTCTGATTTGATATTTTCCCACGAAAACAAAGTTAATATTTTTCCCAACATAGTAGTTATAAAATGGTATCATGTTCTTAACTTGAATTTCCTGACTGTTAATAAGGTCGAACACATTTTTTCATTTATCAGTCATTCTTAAAGTGCCTGCTCATATTTTTAACATATTTTTTTCACCAGCACACCATTGTGTTTTTCTTGATTTGTGTGGGAGTTCTTGATATATTTTAGATTGTAATGCTTTTTCATTAATTTGTGTTTTTGATATTTTCCTTGTCTTTGCTCTTTTGTCTTTGGTGTACAGAGTTCTTTTCACATGGTTGAATGTATCAGTTTTTGTTTTTGCTTTTTTCTGTATGGTTAGTGCTTTTTCTGTCTTAAGAAATACTTCCCAATTGGGGTTGCTGGGTGGCTCAGTCTGTTAAGCATCCAATTCTCGATTTCAGCTCAGGTCATAATCTCAGTTTCCTGGGATGGAGCCCCACTCTGCTCTCAGCATGAAGTCTACTTGTCCTTCTTCCTCTACTCCTCCCCCACTCTATCTTTCTCTCAAATAAATGAATAAAAGCTTTAAAAGAAAAAAAAAGAAGTATTTCCTTATGCAAAGTTCTGAAGGTAGTCTACTATGTTTCCTTCACATTTAAGTCACTGTTGATTTTGTAGTTTTAAAATTGAAATATCATTCACATACCATGAAACTCACCTTTTAAAGTATATAATCCAATGATTTTTGGTATATTCATAAACTTGTGCAATCATTACCATTCTCTAATTTCAGAACACTTTCTGGAATTACACCCATACCCCACCCCAAGCCCCTGACGATCACTAATCTATTTCCTGTGTCCATAAATTTGCCTATTCAGTCATTTCCATTCATATAAATGGAACCATACAATATATGTTCTTTTATGAGTGGCTTCTTTAACTTAGTATAATTTCCTCAAGATTCATCTATACGACATATGTAACCCATATTTTATTCCTTTTAATGGCTCAATAGTATTGCATTGTATGGATATAGTTCATTTTTGTTTATCACTCATCAGTTGGTAGACATTTGGGTTGCTTCTGTTTTGGAAAAAATATATATATTTATATATATATTTATATACATATATATACACACAGTGAAATATTACTCAGTCATTAAAGAGAATGAAATATTGCCATTTACGGTGACATGAATGGAGCTAGAGTGTATGATGTTAAGTGAAATAAGTCAAAGAAAGATACATACTGCATGATTTCACTCATATGTGGAATTTAAGAAGCAAAACAGATGAACATATTGGAAGCGAAAAGAGAGAGAGAGAGAGAGAGAGAGAGAGAGAGAGAGAGAGAGAGATGGAGGGAAGCAAACTATGAGAGACTCTAAGTGATAGAGAAGAAAACTGAGGGCTGACCAAGGAAAGTGGGTGAGGGCTGGGCTAAATGGGTGATGGGTATTAAGGAGAGCACTTGTTTATGATGAGCACTGGGTGTTATATGTAAGTGAAAAGTCACTAAATTAAATAAACAAATAAAATATTTTTAAAAGAAAAACAAAGTCATACTCGTCTTGTAAAAAGAATCGGGGTGTCTTACTTCTTTTTCATATTACCTGGAAGAGCTTATATGAATTCATGGTCTGTTATCTATATAAGAATATATCTGTTCCCAGAAAATTTGGGATATCTTGTCAGTAGAACACTCTGAACCACCTTTCCCATCCCTACTCTCTCTCCCTGAGTTCAGCTAAATTTCTTAAGTGGTGATAGTATAACTGATCTCTATTACTTCTCCTGTTCCTTTTTTTGTTAAGATTTTATTTATTTATTTTTGAGGGAGAGAGACAGAGTGCTGCAAGGGAGGGAGGAGAGGGAGAGGGAGAAGCAGATTCTCTGCTGAGTTCAACGTGGGGTTCAATCCCAGATCCCAAGACCCTAGGACCCTGAGATCACGACCTGAGCTGAAGGCAGACCTTAACAGACTGAGCCACACAGGTGCCCTGTTCCATCTTTTCTCGATCATACAGATTCTTAGTGGTCTCATTTATATCATAAATTCTTTTTTTTTAAGATTTTATTTATTTATTTGACAGAGAGAAATACAAGCAGGGAAGAAGCAGGCTTCTGGTGGAGCAGGAAGCCCGATGCAGGGCTCGATCCCAGGACTCAGGGATCATGACCTGAGTTGAAGGCAGACGCTTATGGACTGAGCCACCCAGACACCCCTATATCATAAATTCTTTATATTTTTACACCTTGTTTCAATCAAGATCCAGATAACTACCATTATTTGTTTTCACCACACAATTTGCTTGTTGAAGAAAATGGGTTTATTTCTTGAGTCAATTTTAGTAAGTTATATTTTTCATAGAATTTGTCTACATCATTTAAGTTTCAAATTAATTGGCAAAAGTTGTTCAGAGTATTTTCCCGTTTAAAAAAAAAAAGTCTGGGGAGCCTGGGTGCCTCAGTTGTTAAGTGTCTGCCTTCAGCTCGGGTCATGATGCCAGGGTTCTGGGATTGAGTCCCATGGGGGTTTTCCCCACTCAGTTGGAAGCCTGTTTCTCCCTCTCCCTCTGCTTGCAGCTCCCCTGGCTTGAACTCTCTCTCTGTCTGTGTCAAATAAATAAAAACAATCTTAAAAAAAAAGAAAAAGTTCTGTTGTATCTGTAATTACGTGCTCTCTTTTCTTTTCAGATATCGTGCATTTGTACTTGCTCTTCTTCATCAGCCTTTTCTGAAGGTTGTCCATTTTATCAGCTTACAGAACTAATTTATTTTGTAATTTATTAATTTCTGCCTTTGTCTTTATTAGCTTTCTACTTTGACTTACTTTTAAATTCTTTTTCTGACTTAAGTCAATTATCAGACTTTATTCTTTAATAATAGTAATATTTAATGAAAAAGTTCCTTTGAAGTACTGTTTTAATTGCATTCCTTATATTTTGGGTCACCTTTAAGTACTTTAACATTTTTCTATTAGCATTTTTTCTTTTACCAATGATTTACTTACAAGTGTTTGTAAATTTCCAAACACGTGGTTTTTGCTTGTTGTTTTGCTTGTCTTCATTGGAATGAATTTCTTTCTTTCTTTTTTTTTTTTTTTAAAGATTTTATTTATTTGACAGAGAGAAACACAGTGAGAGAGGGAACACAAGCAGGGGGAGTGAGGAGTGAGAGAGGGAGAAGCAGGCTTCCCGCCGAGCAGGGAGCCCGATGTGGGACTTGATCTCGGGTCTCCGGGATCCTGACCTGAGCCGAAGGCAGTCGCTTAACCAACTGAGCCACCCAGGCGCCCCTGAAATGAATTTCTAACAAAATTACATTTTGGTTAGAGAATGTCGCCTGTATGATACAAATTTTTTGGACATCATTTAGATTTGCTTTTTGACTTAGTCATTTTTTATAAATGTTTCATGAGTTCTTTAAGAAAATATATAATCTATAAAAATTGATTGAAGAATTATATATATAGAAATATATATATATATATATCATTGCCATTAAATCAAGCTTATTTGTTGTTTTGTTCAAACCATCCTTATCTTTCCTAAATTTTCACCTGCTTGATCTAGGGCTTACAAAGTTTTGAATAGTTATATTTGTCTGGTGAATTCAACCTTTTATTTTATTTTGTAGCAACCTTTTTTTGTCAATGATATGCTTTGTGTATTAAAGTCTAATTTATCATTAATCTAGCTATATCAGCTTTATTTTAAAAGTTGGCATTATCTGGTACAACTTTCCATCTTTTTTATTTTCAACATCTCATGATCCTTAATATATGTTTTTTTAAGATTTTATTTATTTGACAGAGAGAGAGAGATCACAAGTAGGCAGAGAGGCAGGCAGAGAGAGAGGAGCAGAGAGCCTGATGCTGCTGGCCTGAGTCCCATGACCCTGAATCATGACCTGAGCGGAAGGCAGAGGCTTTAACCCACTAAGCCACCCAGGCGCCCTGATCCTTAATATTTTAAGTGCATCACTTATAATCAGATTTTTAAAAAAGATTTTATTTATTTATTTGTCAGAGAGAGAGAGAGAGTACAGGCAGAGAGAGCAGTAGCAGAGGGAGAAGTAGGCTCCCCACTGAGCAAGTAGTCTGAGGTAGGACTCGATCCCAGGACTCTGGGATCATGATCTGAGCGGAAGGCAGATGCTTAACTGACTGAGCCACCCAGGTACCCCTGGAATTCTTTTTAAAATATTTTATTTATTAGGGCACCTGGGTGGCCTCGGGCTCCCTGATAGGCGGGAAGCCTGCTTCTCCCTCTCTCGCTCCCCTGCTTGTGTTCCCTCTCTGGCTGTGTTTCTCTCTGTCAAATAAATAAAATCTTTCAAAAACAAAAACAAAAACAAAAAAAAAGATTTTATTTATTTATTTGAGAGACGAAGAGCACATGAATGGGGAGGGGGAGGGACAGAGGGAGAGGAAGAGGGAGAGGCAGACCCCCTCCCAAGACCTGGAGATCATGACCTTCACCAAAGGCAGACCCACTGAGCCACCCAGGTGCCCCAAATGGATTATTTTTTAAAAGAACCAATCTCTGGCTTTCAATCAGAAAATTATAGTTTCACTTTTATTAGTTGTATACGTGAACTTATTTCTACTTTCTTGCATTAGTGCTTTCTTTATATCCTGATTTTTTATGCTGATCCAATTTTTCTTTTTTAAAAATGGAAGTGTATTTTCCACTTTGTTCATTCTTCCTTTCAGCTCGTTTAGAAGTTATACACAATGCTACTTTATTGATTACCCTTGAACTTTAACTTGATACTTATCTTTTAAAAAAATCTATTTTATGAGAGAGAGAGCGTGGGAGTGCACAGGTGGGGGAAGGAACAGAGGGAGAGGGACAAGCAGACTTCCCACCAGGCAGAGAGGCTGTCCCAGCATCCTGAGATCATTATGACCTGAGCAAATGTTTAAACAACTGAGCCACCCAGGCACCCTGCTTGCATATTTAAAGTCTTAAATCAATTTGTTTTAACTCTGCCCAAAAATGATCTTACAATCCTTTAACTGTAGTCATCCACCTCTTGACTTACACATTTTTGTTGTCTGATGTTATTTTATGTAATTTTTTTAGATAAACTGATATATTTATAATTTCTTTTTCATTTTTCTTCTTACATATCAGACTTTCTCTCTGGGATAATTTTTCTTTTTAAAAATTTTTTTCTTTTTTTTTGACAGAGCAAGAGAGTGCATACAAGGTGGGAGCAGCAGGGAGCAGGAGAGTGAGAAGCAGTCTTCCCACTGAGTGGGGAGCACGATGACGTGGGGCTTGATCCCAGGATACTGGGATCATGACCTGAGCAGAAGGCAGAGGCTTAACCAACTAAGCCACCCAGGTGCCCCTGAGATAATTTTTCTTTCTGAAGTACATCCTCTACAAAGTATCTTAAACTCAGTTTCAGTGTATCTGGAAACCATTTTCTTTATTTCATTCTCATTCTTGAAAGATAATTTTGCTGGAGACTCAATTCTATGTTGATGGTTATTTTTCTGTCAGCATTCTGATGATATAAATGTGGGGCTCTGATGTGGGGCTCAATCCCAGGTCTCCAGGATCATGACCTGAGCCGAAGGCAGTCGCCCAACCAACTGAGCCACCCAGGCGTCCCTGTTGTCTTTTTTTTTTTTTAATGTAAGTCCTAGGGGCACCTGGGTGGCTCAGCTGTTGGGCATCTGCCTTCGGTTTGGGTCTCCCGGGATGGAGCCTGGCATCGGGCTCCCTGCTTGGCAGGAAGCCTTCTTCTCCCTCTCTCACTCCCCCTCCATGTGTTCCCTCTCTAGCTGTCTTTCTGTCAAAAAAATAAATAAAAACTTTAAAAAAAATAAATGAATGTAAGTTCCATGCCCAACATGGGGTCTGAACCCATGACTTTGAGAGCAAGAGTCCCATACCCTACCCACTGAGCCAGCCAGGCATTCCAATCATTATTTTTTCTATTTCCATTATTTTTTTGAGGAATTTGTTGTCAGCTTAATTAGCTTTTCTTTGTAGATGATTGCAAAGACCCAGGACCTAACCCAACTCTACCACTTAGTTATGTCGCCTTGGCATGTCACTTTGATTCCCTAGGTCTCAGTTTCTCACTGTCAAATGGATACGGTAACACCGACCTCACAGCTTTGTAGTGAACATTCACAGAAAATGTATATGAAAGCATTATATAAATGCTTATTATTTACTCTTGCCTGGCTAGTCTCACTGTTATCTTACCATCTTGTTCACTTCCTCCTACCACTGGAAATAGAATGAGGCGAATGGATTAGAGGGAGGATTTCATAGCAAAGTTGGAAATGAAGAACAAGGATCTTGAAAAGGTTAAGTTTCTATAAGAGGATCTAAGCTGTCAAATAGGAGTATATCCTTAGTATTCCATCCCTACTGCTATTGCCTTGCTTCAAATTCTTATTATCTCTTGGGATGCCTTCCAACTCATGACTTGGCTCAGATCATATCAGTGTGGAGGGCTTGAACCCCTACAATGGGCTCTACACTCAACCGCAGTCTGCTTGGGAGTCTTTCTCTCCCTCTCCTTCTCCCCCCCGCAACCCCCCTAGTTCTGTGCTTACACACACACACTCATTCTCTTTTTCAAATAAATCTTAAAAAAACAAACCCCACCTTTCTTTAAAAAAAAATTCTGATTATCTCTTGCCTAGATTATTACACCATTGTCATTTTTCTCTTCAGGCTTTTAGCCCTATTTACCCACCACACATTGTCAAGGTTAACATTCTAAAATGCAAATACGACTACTTCCCTGATTAATGTTTTATGGCTGATACCTGATATTGCAGTGTCCCAGATTTGGTTAAGTATATAGGGTATGTGTTCCGAGAACATATCTATCACAAAAGTGACAGAATAACCTCTTAGGATTAGTTATAGTAGAACAATCTCTTAGGATTAGAAGCAACGGTATTTACATCAGATCACCCAAGTTCATGTTCCAGTCTTCTAGTTCATAACTGTGCCGACTTGCAGCAGATTTTTAACAAATGTAGCTTTAAGACAGAAATAAAAACAGTAAGTACTTCAACAGGTTGTGAGTACACACAGTGTATGGCACTCAAGTAAATGCCCAATGTCTGTTATTGTTGTGGTTTATCATATTCTAATTTCTGTGCCCTCCTATTTCACTGTAAGATTAGTATATGTTAAATATTATACATATTACCATTGAGAATAACGTTGTAATTGATAACTTCTCAGGGTCTCAAATATACCTCCAGTAAGTTCATGGTAGAAGCTGCCTTACTCTTCTTTGCTTACCTAGAGGCTTGCAGATATCATGGGATACTCAGTTATTGTGGGAATTGAGCCCACAAGCGGAATCAAGTAGCTAACTGTTGTTTCTGCCATTGTCTGAGGTGAATGACGTTAGTTGCACGGTCATCAACTCGCCCTCTCTCTTGGACAAGGTGACGTAACTTTGGTTTTTTAGAACATTGTACTACTGATTCTAGTTCTGCCCTTTCCTACCCATCCCCAAATAAATCACGTTTCAGAAGAGAAAAAGAATACGCTTACGACTACTACTATTACACACACAACCTTGTGAGCAATGACGGCCTCGCGAGTATCAAGGGGCAGTCTGCAGAAGAGGCAACCCGACCAGAGAGAAGGTGGCCTGTGCATTGCAGGATCCAGACCTTTCTTCCATCTTCAGCTCTAAAATTCTTCAGTTCTGGATACAGCAGGATCCTTGAGAAAAAAGATAAACAGATGTTTGCAGAAGCCTGCACGACAACCGGAAAACCCGGTTAGATTTTCTTCAATCCGCGCGTTTTGCCGCGCTCGGGGGCGGGTGTCTCCATAGGGCGGATTTGCTACAGTACCCCAGGATGCGTCCCAGGACGCCGCCCCATCTCCGGGAGAGCGTCGGACTTGACGGACTTTTCTCCGCGCCGCCCCTTTAATGCACCGTGGCGCGCACGCGCACTGGCGCTGAGCCGGCCGATCTCGGGTCCCGGACGCCGACTCTCGGGGTTTGTTTCAGCCGCGTCCGGTTTCGCCGGAGCCGGTGTTGCTTCCGTGCTTGACCAGGCCCCGCGGCGTCCAGCGGGGACGAAGTTTCGGAGCTGCGGGGCCGGAGCGAGCGTCTTTTCTTCCTCCCATTTCGGCAGAGGCTTTGTCGCTGCGGGCCGGACCGAAGGGCGCCCCCAATGGCGGGGCAGCGGGTGGAGGTGGACGGCGGGATCATGGAAGGGGTGAGTACGGGGCCCAGGGCAGCGCGGGTGGCGTGGGGAGGCGAGCGTCTCCGTCCGATGATCTTTCTCTCCTCTCCCACCCAACCCTTGGCAGGGCGGCCAGATCCTGAGGGTGTCTACAGCCCTGAGCTGTCTGTTGGGCCTCCCCTTGCGGGTACAGAAGATCCGAGCTGGCCGCAGCACGCCAGGCCTGAGGTGAATCGGGGCGCCGGGGGGCGGGGCCGCGGGACTGGGGTATGCGGGTGGGCGGGCGCCGGGCGGGGGGGACCCGCGGAGGGGCTGGAGGTGGGGGCGGGCCTGGGGTTTGGGTCGCCCTGTGTGGTGCTTGTAAGATTGGGTGGTGGTGCTTGTAAAATTGGGTGGTGGTGCTTGTAAGATTCTGCCCCAAGGTTGAGGAATTTGAAGCCAGCCCCCGACGCTCCGGGGCTCCATGCTCTGGGTGGGGCGGTTAGTGGTAGCCCGGGCTGTGCAATCTTAAAAGCCTAAAGGGACAAGTTAAGAAAATAAACCCACGTTTATTCTATATAGCTAGAGTTCTCTAGTCTCCTGATGAGTTGTCTTAAGATTTCTCAAGTCATTGGGCGTATTAAGTACCTGGAGAGGTTGCAGCAAGGGCAAAATGGATCAGGGCAGAACAGTCTGTAGGGCCAGAGAAAACCCCACTTTTTAACCAGTGTATTCTCCGCTGCTGCACATTCTAGAATCATAGCTCAGGCAAGGGTGCTAACATATGTTATTCTAGCTTCCATTCAGACCTCTAAGAAGTTACTAGTACAGTCAGAATTGATTGTGGACAAGGAAAACCGTTGACCCTTGACCTTGTTTCCTTCTGTCTGGTAAGCTAAGTATGTCACTAAGTTTCAGGTCTGTGCACTGTCAGAAGGGACCCAGGTTGAAGCCAAACTGATTCCTTTGGACACTGTAATAGATCAGTAATCTCTTGGTCTTTTATTTTATCCACATTCCATTTTGAAATTATTCAAAGCCATATATGGATGTGTGCCAACATTAATTACCTTAGTCACAGCAGTTGTTTGCAGCAATCAATTTCACCAGAAGGAATATCCAATTTATTAAGACTGTGTTAGGTACTTTGTTAGTTTGCTAGAACTGCCATAATACCACAGATTCGGTGGCCTAAACAACAGAATTTGATTTTTCTCACTGTTCTGAAGGCTGCAGGTCCAAGATCAAGGTGCTGGCAGCGTGGGTTTCCTCTGAGGGCCATAGGGGAAGATTCTTTCCCAGTCTCTCTCCTTGGGTTGGAGATGGCCTCACTCTTGCTGCCTCTTCACATGGTCATCCTTACGTGCATGTGTACCCCTGATGTCTCTATATGTCCTAATCTCTTTTTATAAAGATACTACAAAGAATGAATTAGTGCTTACCCTGTCTCTTTTTTTTTCTTTTTTTAAAAGATTTCATTTTTAAGTAATCTCTACACCTACCATGGGGCTTGAATTTACAACCCCAAGATCAAGAGTCCCATGCTGTACTGACTCAGCCAGCCAGCCAGCCATCCCCTGTCTCTTTTTTAACTTAATCACCCCCTTAAAGGCCCTAAGGCCAAACAGAGTCAGGATCTGAGGTATTAAGGATTAGGACTTCAACATAAGAATTTTGGAGGAACACTGTTCAGCTCCTAACAGGTTCCATAGATTATTCAATGAAATACAAGTGAGATTGATGGCCCTGAGATAGTTTTTCAGCTTTCCTCTCTGCATACTTCTCATTTGTAACAGTTTTTAGCTAAAGTAAGTGATTTGGAAGGAACCAAATGATACCTTCAAGCAGGTAATCTAGGTCCATAAAAATCCTAAAGAAGCTCTGACATCGAAGATACGGCACTTGTTGTGGTCAGACCTTGTTCTTTTCTTGCCACTGCGGTTTTTTAAATGGGTCATAAAATGTGGGGCTATAGGCAGTCTGAATGTACACGTTTTGATGCAGTCTTATGACCTGAAGGCCTCAACATTTATCTGGACTGGAAATGATTCGAGATTTGTGTGATGGGCAACTGGAGGGGGCAGAAATCGGCTCAACAGAAATAGTGTTTACACCGGAGAAGATTAAAGGTGGAATCCATACAGCAGACACCAAGACTGCTGGGTATGTATCACTTACCTTCCACGCAAGTATGGGCTTTAGAGTTAGACCTGGATTTGGGGGTGGGTACCACCTACCATTACTAGACAAGTTGCTTAACTTCTTTGGGCTTTAACTTTAACTTCCCCACTTTTTTTTTTTTTTTAACTTCCCCACTTTTAAAATGGAGATAAAACACTAATCTTTTAGGGATAGAGATGATGTAGTTTTGGTTATCTAATTGCTTATTAATTGTAGCTATTAAATCTAGAATTTTTCTTTGTGTGTAATACAGTGTATGTTTTTATTATTTAGAAACTGACTATGGGAAAATGACTAAGTTTGTATGCTCTGTAGTAAGAGTAGCTTTTGCATTCTATGTAGCATATTTAGTTCTTGACTTGCAGCTAATTCTGGACCATATTCTACTTTTAGTCCAGGTATTTTTGTTGTCTTTTTTTTTTTAAAAGATTTTATTTATTTGACAGAGAGAAGTACAGCCAGAGAGGGAACACAAGCAGGGGAGTGAGAGAGGGAGAAGCAGGCTTCCTGCCGAGCAAGAAGCCCGATGTGGGACTCGATCCTGGGTCTCTGGGTTCATGACCTGAGCTGAAGGCAGTCGCTTAACCAACTGAGCCACCCAGGCGCCCTTGTTGTCTTTTAATAGATACTTAAGCTACCCTGTTTAGAAATGTTGAGATCTGACCTTGGGTTTTTTTTCCCTCTCCTTTGGAAAACGGATATTTAACAATTAAATTGAGTCTTCATCCTTTTCCAAGAATTCTTCCTTTTATTGATAACACACAGAGAGCACGTTTTGTGTTTTCTGGGTTATTTGGCTGATTGCTGTTGTAAACCATATCATTTTACCAAAGTCCTATCTTTTCTGGGAAGTTAGATAAAATAAGAACTAGTAATGTTAACCTATGCCAGTTTGTTTCAGAAACTATTTCAATAGATTTTGATTATTGTTTTAGTTTATGAAGATGTTTAGTGAGCACCTGGGTGGCTTGGTTAAGTGTCTGCCCTCTCCCTCTCTCCCTCTGCCCCTCCCCCATAGCCCACCCCCATGCTCTCTCTCTCTTGCTCTGCTCTTTCAAATAAATAAAATCTAAAAAAAAAAAAAGAAAAGAAAATATTTAGTGATAGTTGAGACTTGGGTGATGCTGTGAATAGAGCTCTGAAAAGGAACCTGCTGCGAGGCCTAAGGTGAGGTTTTCTGAGTGAGAACTTTCTAAGGAGATTACGGAATTTTGAGGTATCTTTCTTTATTGTCAGCATGTTATTTTGGGTATTCTCCTGTACAGAAAGGAGGGAAGTTATAGTTAACCAGCTATCTGAAAATAAGACAGAATTACAGAATTTTGAAGCTGCAAGAGGGAAAATAGAAACCATGTATTTTCAGTCCTTCCTGCACTTTGTGAAGGAGAGAATAAAGAACCTCTGGGGTTAGGTGATTTACCCAACGTCATGGAGTCAGGGACAGAGCTAGATTAGAATGTAGGCCTTCTGGCTTCTAATCCACTAGACTATATGGGAAATGAGTTTAAAGTTGTAAATCCAGCTCCATTCAGGAGACTTAAACTAAGCTTTTTCCTAGCAAGAAAACATACCTTACTTACTCACATTCTACCGTTTTTATCCTACACTGTGATTATAGTACCCAGTGTTTTCTCAGGTGTCTACCCTTGTTTTGGCAGTTCCTTACTCTCCTACAATTAAGGTTTTCTTTTCTTTTTTTTATAAGATTATTTATTTATAATAGAATAAGAGAAAGAAACGGAGAGAGAGAGCAAGAGCATGTGGTGGAGAAGGGGAGAGGGAGAGGCAGACTGTCCGTTGAGCAGGGAGACCAATGCAGGGCTCCATCTCAGGACCACAGGATCATGACCTGAACCTAAGGCAGACACTTAACCACCTGAGCCACCCAGGAGTCCCTAAGGGTTGGGTTTTTTTTTTTTTTTTCCGTTGTTTTTTTTACTAAGAATCTTGATTTTATCTGTGGAGAAGGGAAAACACTTTAAATTTGGGGGTCCTTAAAGGGAATAAACACTGAGAAATTAAGTAGTGTTAATCTTAGTTTACTGCAAAGTAAACATTTCCACATTTTTTCACTTGCTTCTCACTTGCTTATCTCCTTAAGAATAGGGATTTTAGGGCGCCTGGGTGGCTCAGTGGGTTAAGCCTCTGCCTTCGGCTCAGCTCAGGTCATGATCTCAGGGTCCTGGGATTGAGACCAGCATCAGGCTCTCTGCTCTCTCACTGCCTGCCTCTCTGCTTACTTGTGATCTCGCTCTCTGTGTAATAAATAAATAAAATCTTTAAAAAAAAAAAAAGAAGAAGGATTTTAGGGACACCTGGGTGGCTCAGTCAATTAAGTGGCTGCCTTCAGCTCAGGTCATGATCCCAGGGTTCTGGGATCGAGTCCCGCATCAGGCTCCATGCTCAGCAGGGAGCCTGCTTCTCCCTCTCCCTCTGCCTACTGCTCTGCCTACCGGTGCTCTCTCTGTGTCAAATTAATAAATAAAATCTAAAAAAAAAAATAGGGATTTTATTGTATATGTTTTCTCTTATAATACCTAATATGTTACGTAGTCAGTAAATGGAATTGCATTATCAGTGACAGAGACTATTTATTTCAGTACATATGCCTTGTTACCATGAGAAGGTTAAGTGAAGTCTGTCTTTTGGTATTAGAGGCTATGTCTAATCTATTCTGCAATCTTTGTATGAATGTGACAGCTCAGTTAGAAAATCTGACCAAGGGTTTCATTTTATAAAATACTGCATATTATAGAATTATTTCCCATGATTTCTCACATTATTTTACTATAATGACTAGAGGTGAATTACAGCAAGGATATTTCCTTTAAACTTATTTCTATGTAAATTATTTAGCTGTCAGTCTTTGTAAAAGATTATTCCATCGTTTCATAAACTCCACGATGGTTACCTGGAACAATGCCTTGTGCATGGTAGAGATTCAGATGTAATTATTTAAGTATTTCTCGACCTTGACTTGTATGTGTTAACTGTCATTGTAGAAAAGTTATTACAATTTGACTCTTATTTCCTGTGCGGTATTTTTTAGACTTTATATTAAATGCATTTTCATAAATTATGCTTTCAACAGTCATTTTATAAAAATATTGTAAGTAGTTTTATTTTTAAAAAATTCTACCTCTTTTGTAAGTTAAAGAAAGATCACATAACTAATGAGTTGGATTCAAACCCAGATTTGCTGATCATTTAAGGCCAGTTCCTTCCACTATGAAATACTGTCTTTCTTTAAGATTCAGGGTTTTTTGTTTTGTTTTGGTTTTGGGGTTTTTTTTAAAAGTAGGCTCTAGAGACACCTGGGTGGCTTAGTCAGTTAAGCATCTGTCTTCGGCTCAGGTCATAATCCTGGGGTCCTGGGATCGAGCCCCACATCGGGCTTCTTGCTTTTCTCAGCAGGGAGTCTGCTTCTTCCTCTGCCTGCTGCTCTCCTTGCTTGTGCTGTCTCTCTCTCTGACAAATAAATAAAGTCTTTAAAAAAAAAATAAAGTAAGCTCTACGCCTAATGTGGGGCTTGAACTCATGACCCCGAGATCAAGAGTTCTATGCTTTCCTGATTGAGCCAGCCAGTTGTGCCCCCTCTTTTTTAATGGGAGTGTTTTTTAACTTTCGACTTGAGGTTATATACCTGCCTTCCCAGTTGTCTGTGCTCAGCTCATGTTGATGTGTAGTAATACCATGTTCTTGAGACTTTAGAAAGAAAATATGGCTAATCCTGCTTTGCCTTCTCCTTAGGAGTGTATGCCTCTTGATGCAGGTCTCAATGCCTTGTGTTCTCTTTGCTGCTTCTCCATCAGAACTTCGTTTAAAAGGTGGAACTAATGCTGAAATGGCACCACAGATTGATTACACAGCCATGGTAAGGGCTTTTGTTGTTGATGAACTGAGACGATCTCTCATGTATTCTTCTGAATCTCCATTCTCTATTTAATATATCCTGAGTGATTTGTGTGCATACCTGTCTATTTCTTTATGTTGTCTAGTTGCATTATGGGAGAGGGTAAGGGATTGTGTTTACTTTGGATTTTGTGTTGTATCTTAGAACAGTGTTTGTAATGAATTTTTCTAAAGCCTCAGATGTTTTGTTACATGAATTATATTACTTATGTAAACTATTCATTTTACAAATACAGGAATTATAATTTAGAATTAAAAACTCAAGTATTAAACACTGTGCTTGACGAAAGTTGGTGAGGATGTTGAGAATTAGAACCCTTGCAC
Source organism: Spilogale gracilis (assembly GCA_004023965.1). NCBI lineage: Eukaryota > Metazoa > Chordata > Mammalia > Carnivora > Mephitidae > Spilogale > Spilogale gracilis. Next base: position 327,253 of record PITA01000147.1, on the reverse strand, counting down.
ACTGTTAGTCGAAATGTAAAATGATGCACCCCACTAAGGAAAACAGTGAAGGTTCCTCAAAAAATTAAAAACAAAACCACAATCTAATCCAGAAATCTCACTTTTTTTTTTTTAAAGATTTTATTTATTTGACAGAGAGAAACACAGCCAGAGAGGGAACACAAGCAGGGGGGGTGAGAGAGAGAGAAGCAGGCTTCCTGCTGAGCAGGGAGCCCGATGTAGGGCTCAATCCCGGGTCTCCAGGATCATGACCTGAGCTGAAGGGAGTCGCTTAACCAACTGAGCCACCCAGGCGCCCCTGTATGTAGCCTTTTGAGCCTGTTTTTTTCTTTCACTTACCGTAATATGTTTGAAATTCATCCCTGTAACTTGTTTTAGCAATAAAAGCTAAGTAGTATTCTATTACATGGATGTCCTAGTTTGTTTAACAATTCATCCATCTGTTGAAGGACATTTGGGTTGTTTCTAGTTTTTGGCATTATGAAAATGTCACTTACAACATATATATACCAGCTTTTATGTGAACATAACTTTTCCTTTCTTTTGGGTAAGTTCTAAGGAGAGGGATTGATTGTAATAGTAAGTGTATATCTAACTTTATGACAAATTCCAGATTGCTTTGGTATCCAAAGTAGCTACATTCTTTTGCATTTTCACCAGCACTGTGTAAGAGTTTCAGCTATTCTGCATCTCCCCAGCACTTGATTTTCAAATTGTTTTTGGCATTTTAATACATGGTATAATCTTTTTTTTTTTTTTTAAAGAGGAAGAGCACAGTGGGGGGTGGGGTGGGGCAGAGGGAGATAGTCTTAAGCAGGTTCCACACCCAGCATGGAGCTTGACGCTGGGCTTGATCTCACAACCCCCAGATCATGACCTGAGCCAAAATCAAGAGTTAGATGTTCAACTGACTGAGGCACCCCTAGATGGTACAGTCTTTGAAAATTTAGTTTGATAGGATGTGTAATGAAAGTTAATCTCAGGTGCCTGGGTAGCTCAGTGGGTTAAAGCCACTGCCTTTAGCTCAGGTCATGATCTCAGGGTCCTGGGATCGAGGCCCACATCGGGCTCTCTGTTCGGCAGGGAGCCTGCTTCTGCCTGTCTCTCTGCCTACTTGTGATCTCTCTGTCAAATGAATAAATAAAATCTTTACAAAAAAAAAAAAAAGATAGTTAATCTCTCCTCACCTAAATTCCACTTCAAGGAGATGACCCTAATTAAATATTATAGACTGAAGCAAAGGTAAATGTTAAAGGTATTTGAGCAGAGCATTATATACTATAATAATCATTATATAATATATATAATTATATAATAATGAAAACTCAGGGAATGGTTAAATAAATTTGCTAGAATGCCATGCAATTATTTAAATATTGTTTATGAAGAATTTTATATCAGGAAAATGCTGTTGTTTATAATGTTAAATGGAAAAAAAAGAGGATAAACATATATGCAGTAAGATTTCAATGTATAAAAGAATTGAGAAGGCAGGACCTAGGTGCCTCAGTCGGTTGAGCATCCAACTCTTAATTTTGGCTCAAATCATGCCTTCCATGCTTGGCATGGACCCTGCTTGGGATTCCCTCTTTCCCTCTCCCTAGTAGCCCTCCCCCACTCATTATCTCTGTCTCTCTCTCAAATAAATAAATCTTTTAAAAAAAAATTGAGACGGCAGAATGGAATGCTGTTCACCAGTATCCCCTAATTTCTTATGTATTATATAGTGAAGGGTTAGGAAATATTGTCCTCTGGGGTAAAATAGCCACTAGGATCAAGTTTCCTGAGTTTTGACATTTTTTTCATTAGATAGACTGGCACAGCCCTGATTAATTAAATGTTAAACTTTTAATTTTGGTTTACATATCAGTTATTTTATTTGAAAAATAGAACTATCCTACAAATTTTTTTTTTTTAAAGATTTTATTTATTTGACAGAGAGAAACACAGCCAGAAAGGGAACACAAGCAGGGGGAGTGAGAGAAGGAGAAGCAGGCTTACCGCCAAGCAGGAAGCCTGATGTGGGACTCGATCCCGGGTGTCCGGGACCATGACCTGAGCCGAAGGCGGTCGCTCAACCAACTGAGCCACCCAGGCGCCCCATATCCTACAAATTTTTATATCAGTATTTATCCATAGTGCCTTCTTGCCAGCTCAGTGCAGAGCACTTTTGTTTAATAAATATGCTTGTTGAATCAGTGAATATTTGTGGTTAAAGTAACAATAAACTGATTTTTCAGGTTTTCAAGCCAATTGTGGAAAAATTTGGTTTCACATTTAATTGTGACATTAAAATGAGGTAAGTTACTTATTTGTTAGCCGTTTGACCCACTATTCGCACTTAAAATTGTGGGAAAGTTAGACCTTAGAGAATTATTTTGGAACCCACTACTTCTTGTAATCATTAGGAAATATTTGTAGGAAATACAGTTTGTAGGAAATAATTGTGCTTCTTGTGTCTTAAAAACAGTAAGCAGCAGGGGCATGGGGACTTGAGAGCAGCCACATATGGTATTTGCTTGTTTCTAGGGAGAAATATTTTCAAGGGAGTCGCTACACTGAGGGACTTTACATCCAGTGTTACCCATGCTCCACACAGACTGAGTACTTTCTGTGTGCAGACAACTGGCTTAGGCCTGGCAGGGTCAGAAAAGGGATTCTCTTCTGCAGTGCAGTCAGTTATTTTCCAAAGAAGCGCATTGGTTATTCAGATTATTTCTCTTCAAGACTTCCCTTCTGCCACATAAAAACAAGGCCAGATTTCTTGATGAGGCATTTAAGTGTGCTGCAGTCTTGTTCCAGTTTACCTGAACCTAGCTTCATTTCCTGCGCCCCCACCCCCCCCACATGTGTTGTATTCTAACATATGTTTACTTGCTCTTTAAACCTACTCTGTGCCTTTGGGCTTTCATTTCTTTGTTCATGTTTTCCCTCCCCAGCTCTTTTAAAAACTAGAAATCTTATATTTATTCAAAGTGTAACTTGTCATTTCTTGTGTGACTTGTCTGCGAGTGTGTCTCAGTTGGAATTCATATTTACACCTTTCTTGTAGTCTTTATTATAGCCTGATGTGCTCTAGTATATTATTTATGTGGCCATCTATTTATCAGATGGGGAGCTCCTTGCGGATAGGATCGCCGTTACCCTCATCTTTATGTTCCCAGCATCCTCTATAGAATAAGTGACACTCAGTATTTGAGTTAAAATTTTGTTAATGTTCAGCTGCTTCAGTATTTGTCATATATTACTGAGGACCTCCTACTTACCAGACACTGTTTTAGGGCACTGGAATATAGCAGGAACAAAACACACAGAGTGCTGCCATCAAGAAGCTTATATTCTAAAACAGCACTGTTAAAAAAGAACTTTCTGCATTGAAGGGAATGTTACCCATCTGCCCAATATAGTAGTCACTAGACACCTATGACTACTGAGCATGTGAAATGTGGCCAGTATGACTGGGGAGCTGAGTTTTAAATTACATTTAAATTTAAATGGTCACATGTAGTCTGTGGCTACCATATTGGACAGCACAGATCCAAAACATTACTTGGAAATTTCAAACATGAACTGTATGTTTGGATATCATTCACATGTTATTTTATTGTAAATGTTTAGCTTTATTTTTGTTGTAAAAGCAGTTTGTGTGAGTATTTGTCATACTTTCTGTAGGGGCTACTACCCAAAAGGGGGCGGTGAAGTGATTGTCCGAATGTCACCAGTTAAACAGTTGAATCCAATAAATTTAACTGACCGTGGCTCTGTGACTAAGATATATGGAAGAGCTTTTGTTGCTGGTGTTCTGCCATTTAAAGTAAGTTGTCTAGAAAGTGTAAGTGGGCCTTGGTATTATGTCATCTAAAGTTTGATGTTATTGAAAGCACTCAATTTTTTAAAAGTTTTTATTTTTAAGTACTCTCTATGCCCAACATGGAGCTAGAACTTAAACCCCTGAGATCAAAGAGTTGTGTGCTCCTGTCCATGGGGGTGCCTGGGTGGCTCAGTCATTAAGCATCTGCCTTTGGCTCAGGTCATCATCCTGGGATCTTAGGATTGAGACCCACATCGGGCTCCCTGCTCAGTGGGGAATCTGCTTCTTCTCCCTCTATACTCTCTCTCTCACTCTCTTTCCAATAAATAAATAAAATCTTACCAAAAAAAAAAACGTTGTATTCTCCACCAACTGAGCCAGCCAGGTGCCCCTAAATCACTTAAGTTTTTAATAGATCTTTTCATTAAGAAATTTTCCTAAATGTCTGTGCTCTTTACTCTTAAAAATCTAGTTTTTATATAATGCACATAGAAGTTATTATTATATGTTTCTTTGAAGGCTTGAAAACAGTTTCAGAGTAATCATTAATTTCTTCTGTTCTATTTTCCTGTCTTGCCAAAATAGGTAGCAAAAGATATGGCGGCGGCAGCTGTAAGATGCATCAGAAAGGAGATTAGGGATCTTTATGTTAACATCCAGCCTGTTCAGGAACCCAAAGACCAAGCCTTTGGCAATGGAAATGGAATAATGTGAGACAATACACTTTTTCCTGGGTACTGGTTGAGAGCACTGAAATAATTACCCTGTTTAAGTGAAAGATCTGTAGTTTTTCTGTTGAAATGTTAGAGTTTTAAAAAGGCATATTTTTAAGGACTTTCCCTACCTAAAACAGTAGTATGATGAATTAAGACAAGTATTTCATTCTGAATTTTTTTCTGGGTATGGTTTGCTTTTCATTACATTGTAAGAGTTCTTTCACTCTTAAGCTAATCAGAAGTTAGTCTTCCAAGCTGATCCTAAAAGAAACATTTCCAGTTGTTTTTCTGTACCTTAAATCCGAAGTCCATTGACATGTAAATATCAGATCTGGCAAAGATCTATTTAGAAAAGAATTATATTAAGTTAATTAGGAGTTGATTTAAATATAAAATGCTTTAATCTTTTGAAGTATAATAGTGTCTCTTGTGGATAGAGAGTCTCATTTTCAGAGTTTCTGTTAAAGGATTTAAATTCATGTTCTACATTTGCTAGTACTATCTAAAAACTGTAAAATAGGGCGCTTGGGTGACTCAGCGGTTTAAGCGTCTACCTTTGACTCAGGTCATGATCCCAGCGTCCTGGGATGGAGCCCCGCATCAGGCTCCCCGCTTGGTGGGGAGCCTGCTTCTCCCTCTGCTGCTCCTCCTGTTTATGCTCTCTCTGTCTCAAATAAATAAAGTCCTAAAAAGAACAAAAGACTAAAAAAACAAACATTTCTGTAGAAAGATCTTTCCTCTTTTTTATTGAAGTGTAGTTGGCACACAATGTTAACATTGGCTTTGGGTGTATAATGTAGTGATTTGACAGTGTGTTGTGTTTTGCTCATCACAAGTGGAGCTTCCATCTGTCACCTTGCGATGCCATTACAATAACACACACTGTATTCTCTATGCTATGCCTTTCATCCCTGTGATTTCCCCATTCCATAACTGGAAACCTTGTATCTCCCACTCACCTTCCCATTTTGACCATCCCCCATCCCTTCTGCTCTGGCAACCCTCAGTTGGTTCTGTATTATGGATCTATTTGCACTTTTGTTTTTCCACATATAGGTGAAATTGTGTGGTATTTGTCTTTCTTTGACTTATTTCACTTAGCACACAAATGGCAAGATCTCATTCTTTTTTATGGCTGCGTAACCCTCTGTTGGGTCACATACCATATCTTCTTTAGCTGTTCATCTATTAATGGACACTTGAGTGCTACTGGCTTTGTAATTATTGATAGGTATGTACTTATTGTTGTTTTGTTAATTGTTTTCGTAGTACTTCTCTGTTTCCTTCTTGTTGTCTTGCTCCCCTTGTGACCGATGACTTTTGGTAGTGTTCTTTCTCTTGTGTTTTCTTTATTTTCTGTGTACCAACATTTTAGTTTTGTGGTTTCCATGAGGTTCATATATCACATCCTAAATATATAACAGTCTATAGTAAGGAGGGGGAGGGCAAGCCTGAGTGGGGAGAGAGGCAGAGGAAAAGGGGGAGAGAGAGATCCCAAGCATACTGTGCCTTCTGTAGAGTCCCATGCAGGGCTTGATCTCATGACCCTGAGTTTGTGACCTGAGCTGAAATCAAGGGTTGGATGCTCAACTGACTGAGCCACCCAGGCGTCCTCATAAAATACTTTATTAGTGTAGTAGAAATGGTTCATTTCTTGTGGATGACAAAACGTCAAGGAGAGTCGTTCCTTGCCTGTGAATGGATAAGAATCCAGTATGGCTTATAGTGAGAGCTGTGAATTGTGTAAGACTGTTGATTCATAGACCTGTACCCCTGAAGCATATAATGTATTATATTTTAATAAAAAAAGAAGGATCCAGTGTGACGACTTGTTGGAAGTGCTGAAGGATACTAATGCTCCGATGAAGTTGGAGAATGCAGGTCGTGCCACTCTTTGTATAAAGAATTTCACTTTGGCAATTTACTAGATAGATCTCATTCTACATACTTAAGAATCACTATTCCATTGTGTTGTATTTGCATGTAATTTTAGAATATAACAAAGATGGTAATACTTATTTTTCCCTATATAGCATTATTGCTGAGACATCCACCGGCTGTTTGTTTGCTGGATCATCGCTTGGTAAACGAGGTACAGATAAATAAGGGGGGTCCACAATTTCCAGTGCTAGTGTAAAATTTTTAAATTATCTGTTAGGATTAGAATGTTTATAGTATGATAGATGGTTAAGTGTGAGTGGATATAGTTAACTGATTATGTTTTAGAGTCAGTTAAATTTTCAGCCTTTCTCATAAATTTATACTTCAAAAAATGCCAAAGTTACAGAAAAGTTGAATGGCTAATGAATATCCATTCACTGTTCTCCAAGATTTACTAGTAGTGAACTTTTTAGCTACAAGTTTGTGTGTTTCTGAACTGTTTCAGTGTAAGTTGCAGATACTGTGTCTCACCCTTTAATACTGGCCTCCGGATGTCCAGAGAGCAGCAATACCTATGTAATCACAGTACCATTTTCACAACCAGAGACTTTGTTATATTCAGACGTAACCAGTTGCCTCCAAAGTATTTTTTAGAGCAGTGTTTTTTTTGAGCACTCACAGCTAATGGGTCATGTCTGTTTAGTGTCTTTTCTACTACAGAATAGTTTCACCTTTCTTTTTCTTTCATGGTACATTGACATTTTGAAAGGTCCAGGCCATTTTCTCATAGGATTTCCCACAATTTGGATTTGTCTGGTTGTCTCATGATTAGGTATATTCAGGTGAAACATTTTTAGTGGGAATAGGTGACTGTGTACATTCCATTATATCACAGTAGGGTTGATGATAATGTCAGTTTGTCCTTGATGACAAAGTTGGCTGTGATCATTTGGTTAAAGTAGTGTCCGCCTGGTCTGCCGTCTATAAATCCTTTCCCTTTTTAAAATAATGAGTTGTCTGGGATAAAACTTGGAGACCATCTGATTATCTTATTGCTATACAGCTTTCATCCAGTTGTTTTAGTGTCTATTGGTGATTCTTCGCTGCATCAGTTATTACATTGGTGATTTCAAAAAACTGAATATTTTTGTGAAAAGGAAACATAGTTAAGATTTAGTGTATTTGGGAGAAGAGATACATGTATACATCTGATTGTAATATTTGAAGTTACTTTTGCCATTGAGGTGACTTCTAGTTGGACTCCTTATTTGTGTGGCAGCTGATAACTTTATTGCTCCTTTTTCGATCTTTAAAAGATTCTTACCCTTGATATTCTGTTTCACCACATTTATTATTGCTAAAAATAAAATATTTCAGGTAATCTTAGTCTGTCCACTTGGTGGATGTAGATACTAATTGAGTATCAGATCTTATCAGCAAAATGGAATAAGTAATAATGACATAATGATTACGACATAAATGAATTCTATTTAAAACTGTGCTATTAAAGTGTACTTGGTGGACCAGCAGCATATCAGCATCATCTGGGAATTTGTTTGATATACAAGTTTGGGGGTTTATTTCATACCTATCAAATTAGAATCTCTGGAAGTTGGGCCCAAGAATCTGTTTTAACAAGCTCACTGGAGCCATCAGAAAGGATGAATACCCAACTTTTGCATCAACATGGGTGAGACTGGAGGAGATTATGCTGAGTGAAATAAGTCAAGCAAAGAAAGTCAATTATCATATGGTTTCACCTGTGGAGCATAAGGAATAACATGGTGGACATTAGGAGAAGGAAAGGAAAAGTGAAGGTGGGGGAAATCGGAGGGGGAGACAAACCATGAGAGCCTGTGGACTCTGAGAAAAAAGCTAAGGGTTTTGGAGGGGAGTGAGGTGGAGGGCTGAGCCTGGTGGTGGGTATTAAGGAGGGCACATATTGTATGGAACACTGGATGTTATATGTAAACAGTGAATCTTGGAACACTACATCAAAAACTAACGATGTATGGTGACTAACACAACACAATAAAAATAAATAAATAAATAAATAAATAAATAAATTTGAAGAAAAAAACAAGCTTACTGGATACTTCTGAAGTATAATGAAGTTTGAGAAGTGATCAAAAATGCACATTTAAAGTACGCCAATTACTTGTTAGGTATAGGGAGAAGTCAACATGGATAGTGAACCACATTGATTCTTCCCTGTACCTAACAGTCTTGAGAAAGCAAAGATAATGGAAAATATAAAGCAGGGACTAGGAGCCCACGTAAGCAAACGTGCTGAGCAGACATTGGATAGAATATGAGTTCACTGGGTACCAAAATGTGCCAGGTAGTGTATTCTATGGTCACAGCGTAAGAGCCACTGTCCTGCTTCGTGGCTTAGTCTGGCAGAGTAGACAGAACAGTACAATGATTTTGCTGTTCCCAGGGTACCATAAGAACACAGGGGAAGAACAGCTAATTCTCCTTTGGGGGCAGGTTGACCCCAGGTGTGGCTTCTGCCATTCAGCAATCCTCCAGTGGGTTCTGTAGATAAGTAGAAATTAGCCAGATGACAAAGTGAGCTAAGGAGGAAGGACACGGGACAGTGCTGACATCAGAGTTGTGTTCTGTGTTTGAGCAGCTACAACCAAGTACAATGAGTACAGGAACTGGAATGGTGGAGTGGAGATGAGGTTAGAGAGGTTAACAGAGGCCACATTTTGAAGGACTCCATAGGCCATGGAAAATACTTCGGGTTTCATCATGAAAATGGCGGAGTGGAGATGAGGTTAGAGAGGTTAACAGAGGCCACATTTTGAAGGACTCCATAGGCCATGGAAAATACTTCGGGTTTCATCATGAAAACACGAAGATTTTAAGGAGGAATACGATATCAAATCTTTAGAAAGGTAATTTTGATAGATATGTGGAGGATAAGAGGAAAACCATATTGAAGGCAGGAGGACAAAACTGTTATAGCTATTCAGGTCAGAAATGGTGTGAGCCAGGGGCTCCTGGGTGGCTCAGTTGGTTAAGCGACTGCCTTCGGCTCAGGTCATGATCGAGGGGATCGAGTCCCACATTGGGCTCCCTGCTTGGCGGGAAGCCTGCTTCTCCCTCTTCACTCCCCCTGCTTGTGTTCCCTCTCTGGCTGTGTTTCTCTCTGTCAAATAAATAAAATCTTAAAAAAAAAAAAAAAAAAAACAGAAATGGTGTGAGCCTATGCAAAGGAAAGGAATGACTGGGACTAGAGAGGGGAGTACCGATAACAAGGGTATTAGGACGGGGAGTAGTCATTTGGTGACCAGCTGCATATGGGAAGTGAGGAAGGCTAGCTTGGCTAACTGGAAACATTTAACAGTTATGAAACAGGAGGTCGAATTAGTTTTCCAGGGTAGGTGATAGTTTTAGATATGTTGCAGTAAGATTGTAAAGCAGTCAGTTCTGTGTTATCAGCAGCACCTAGATTGAACTTTGCTGGCCAGCTCTGAAAAAATGTCTTAATGTTCCATCAACAATTTTTAATTTGAAGTTGACTTTGGACATCACAGTTTCAGAGTGCACGGTACTTATTTCTAGAGTTATAGCAGGAGGGAATACATGATAGGGCAACATACTTGCTCAGAATGACTGCCTCCTGCAGGTGCTCTCACTTGCTTCCTAGAAGGCATAGATATCAAATGAGATGTCATTAGTTAATGTCAAGGCAGCTTGGGGTCTTCTCTATCAGTCTAGGTCATGTATACATTTAAGGATATCAGAGAGAATGTCATAGCTTCCATTCTCCCCCTTCATTTCTGATGGAGAAAGGGTCCCCTTTCATTTCTGATTGAAATTAACTAGAGAATTACCAGACCCTGAATGATGTCTAAGAGTTATTACCAGAGGCAAGTTCAGCTGCTTGTCCATGCCATCATTTATGGTAGAAGCAGTAACCTATAAACTAGTCATGTTTGTCATTGTCCCAGTCACTGAAACTGTTTTGATTTTAGTTTCCTTATCTGTTGAATGAGAGAATTAGCCTGGAGAATCTCTCAAGTCCTTCCAGCTATAACATTCTTTGATGTTGTAACAAAGGTGAGATTTTGTTTTGAGTCCTGGGGCTTTAGATGGAGGCAGTGTATTGTAACAGAGAGCACCTAACTGAGAACGAGAAGACCCAAGATTTAGTCCTGCCACTATTCTGCGTGGTGACTCTGGGCTCTCCTTTTCTGAAAAATGAGATTGGACCACTAGCTGTATGTAAGGATCCCTTTCAACTTTCTATAATTGCAGTATGGACGTTGTTGTGTATTCTTTGCTTGCTCTTGTCTTTCAGTTAGTTATGTTTTTTAAACATTTTTTTAAATTTTCTTTTTTTTTTTTTTTTTGAGAGAGAGAAAGTGAGCAGGGGAGAGGGGCAGAGGGGAAGGGAGAGAGAGAATCTTAAGCTATATGCTCCATCTCACAACTGTGAGATCATGACTTGTGCCAAAATCAGGGGTCAGACATTTAACTGAGCCACCTAGGTGCTCCTCAGTTATGTTCTTTACTGTGGTAGCACAGTGGTCAGCAAAGATGACTTGTGCCTCTAGTTAATCAGTCCCTGTTTCCTGTGTGTGGAAATTGTCTAGGTTACAGTAAGCACTTTCCTTCCCTCCTTTAGGATACGTGGTAATTCATGGCATTTCTCTAAAGTCCTAAAATCAATCCTCTGGTCTTTTCTTTTTAATCTAATAACGATTTTATAGTATTGTCCTTTTAATAAGCTAGAAGACACCCAAATCATTAAATATACATTTTAATTTGCTGTTATAAACCATCAAAATTGAGACCTTTTTTTTTTTAAGTTTTTTTCTTTTTGACAGAGAGAGAGAGAGAGCGCGAAATGGAACACAAGCAGGGGGAGTGGGAGAGGGAGGAGCAAGCTTCCCATGGAGCAGGGAGCCTGATGTGGGGCTCGATCCCAGAACACTGGGATCATGACCTGAGCTGAAGGCAGATGCTTAATAACTGAGCCACCCAGGCACCCCCAAATTGAGACCTTTTTAAGAAATACCAAAATAGGGGCGCCTGGGTGGTTCAGTTGGTTAAGCGACTGCCTTCGGCTCAGGTCATGATCCCGGAGACCCGGAATTGAGTCCCACATCGGGCTCCCTCCTCAACGGGAAGCCTGCTTCTCCCTCTCTCACTCCCCCTGCGTGTGTTCCCTCTCTGGCTGTGTTTCTCTCTGTCAAATAAATAAAATCTTTTAAAGAAAAAAAGAAAAAAAAAAAGAAATACCAAAATACCAGGCGATTATTTGTCCACAGAAAAGCATTAAGATTTTAGAGGAAATCAGGATTTTGTCCTGTCAATGTTCTGCGTGGTGACTCTGGGCTCTCCTTTTCTGACAAGGAGAACATAGTACTAATAACATATTTCTCATATATACTTCGTTTTGTTGAGTCGCCACAGATCTCTAGTAATAGCTGGTAATGACATAGATCCATTTGTACCATTATTCACTGTCAAGGTGGCTGGGTAAGGGGGAGTGTGAATGGTTCTGGGAAACACTTTGCTACTTGGCAGAGAAACCTTAGCACGCCTGCTGCTCACCAATACTGCCAAGCCAGGAATTCTTTGTTCTCCATCCTCCATGCAAATTTTAGCCATTCTTCAAGCACTCACTTGAGTCCTTTATGCTCCATGAAACCGTCACTAATTGTTCTAGAACCTCTAATCTTTTCCTTTTCTGGACTTTCACTGGGGATATAGTTTATACCTTACAGCTTAGTACCTGCTTATCCTCTGATTCTGTAATGTGTATTTTTTTTATGTCATCTTACCAAAGGAACCAGTTACTGTTACTTAGTATGGGGTACACACACTAGGTACTCAGTAACTCATTATTAATTAACTCATTATTAATAACTTATTATGAGTCAGTCATGGCAATACGTGCTTTATAAATAGTATCTCTAATTTCTGTAACAACTTTGCAGCTTTTACCTTCTTCATTTCAGTCTCCACTTGGAAGAGGAAACAGAAGAGACTGAGTAGTTGAGATTCCTACCACATGTTCCAAATCACTTCATTCAGTCATGTACTTGACTGATGGATATTGTTAAGATAGTTAATGTATTATATTACAAGAACTGTTGTAAGGAAAAACAAAAGTTTGAAAATTCCACTTTTCTGGGAAATCTTACCAAGGCATATGTATAGTCAAGTGAATTTCCAAATATAAAATAGAAATAAAAACCACAGTCTCATGCCTTAAAAGACATTTTTATTTGTAGCCAGGAATTTCTTTTTTTTTTTTAACAATTTTTTTTATTTTTAAGATTTTATTTATTTCTTTAAAAATTTTATTTATTTTATTTATTTATTTATTTATTTATTTATTTATTTGACAGAGAGAGAGAGAGAGATCACAAGTAGGCAGAGAGGCAGGCAGAGAGAGAGGGGAGGAAATAGGCTCCCTGCTGAGCAGAGAGCCTGACGCAGGCCTCAGTCCCAGGACCCTGGGATCATGACCTGAGCCTAAGGCAGAGGCTTTAACCCACTGGGCCACCCAGGCACCCCGGAGTTTTTTTTAATTTTAAGTAAATACTGCATGAGGGGCACATGGGTGGCTCAGTGGGTTACGCAGCCAACTTTTGCTTTCAGCTTGGATCATGATCTCAGGGTCCTGGGAGCCAGCCCTGGGTCCCAATAGTCAGGCTTTGTGCTCAGCAGAGGGTCTGCTTGGGGATTCTTTCTCCCTCTCTTCCTCTGCACCTCCCCCAGCTCGCTCTCTCTTAAATAAGTAAATCTTTAAAAAGAAAAAAAAGAATCATTTGATATTGTACTACTTTTGACAGTCTTATTTTGTATTCAGCATTATAAGAAGTTTGAGGGCATGTGTGGAAAAGCAGGGAGTAGGGCATGGGGATAAATATTCTTACTTTCAAAATAAGGTAATGCCTGTTTAAATCTTAAAGGAATAAAATTTTACAATATTTGATATGGGAATTTTTATCTGCTCTTCCTTAGATGAAAATTAATCCTCCGACTTACAAAAAAAATCCTTTAATTCTAATAGAATTACCTGCAGACTAATTATAACATGTATAAATTGCAAATTTAAAATTTTGAAGTTGAGGCATAACATGGGATCGTAATTTAGTTATAAATTGGTTTCATAATTAGTACTTTTATTTTTTTAATTTTTTAAAGAGTTATTTATCTTTAGAGAAAGTACACAAATGGGAGGGGCAGAGGAAGAAGAGAGATAATCTCTAGCAGACTCCATGTTGAGTGTAGAGCCCTCTGGGGGGCTTGATCCCAGGACCCTGAAATCATGACCTGAGCTGAAACCAGGAGTGAGACACTTAACCAACTGAGCCAGGCGCCTCTCATAATTAATGCTTTTTAAACAGGGCCAAAGCAGCCTGGTTTTTCTTCCACTAGGTTCATTTAAAGATACAAATTATTTGTCTGTGCTAAACTAGAAAACTAAATATACTTAGAGGTCTTATTCTAAAAATTGCATTGGGTGAATTCAGAGGCCTAAAAAATGTTACACCAGTGCTAACTGAGATATGTTAATTCAACTTTTTGCCTCTTCCTAATTAGTCTTTTTCCATTGTGTCTTTTGTAGGTGTAAATGCAGACAAAGTTGGAATTGAAGCTGCCGAAATGCTCTTAGCAAATCTTAGACATGGTGGCGCTGTGGACGAGTATCTGCAAGACCAGGTAATGATGCTTGCAGGAGAAAAACCTGCGAACCTGGTAGATTTGTGTATTTGATAATTAGTTTTGAATATAAGTTTTGTTTTAAATTTTTTTATTTATCAGGACTTGAACTCACAAGCCCGAGATCAAGAGTCACATACTTCTCTGAGCCAGCCAGGTGCCCCAGAATGAATATAAATTTTAATCATTGACTTTTAGAGACTAACTGTCATGTTCTAGTTCCAGTTTTTAAATATTCTGGAATTACGTACCTTAAATTTCACCTTTCAGCTTGACCTAGCTACAGCATTTGACACAATTGATCGCTCTTTTCTCCTTGAAATATTTTTCTCACTTGCTTTCTTTTTTTAACTTTTAAGTTTTATAGAGTTGGGAGTGAGTGCAGAGGGAAAGGGAAAGAATCTTAAGCAGGCCCCATGCCCAGGACAGAGCCCAACACAGGACTGGATCTCACAAACCTGAGATCATGACCTGAGCCAAAATCAGAAGTTGTATGCTTAACCAACTGAACCACCCAGGCACCCCTCTCACTTGCTCTCTGAAACATTATTATCTTTCTTTCTCCCTGATCCTGTACTGTATTCTAGTCTCTTGGCTTGTTTCATCTTCTCAACTTCTAAATTTTGGAGAATCCCTAGGCTCAGGCTCATGCATCTTTTCTATATATCTGTATTTACTTCCTTAGTTGTTTCGTCCAGTGTCACAGCTTATGTACTATCTGTGTATGAACAACTCACCAATTTATATCGCTAGCTCAGGCCTTTCTCCTTAACTCCAAATTCATATCCCTTGTGCCTGTCAGCATTTCCACTTGAATATGCCATAGACCTCTCAAACTTAATACATCTACTTACATGAAGAGATGCTGGTGAATATTTCCAAGTAAGATCTTTTTATGGTCCACTGTATTGATATATTTTCTTTTTTTATACCACACTTTTCTCTCCTTAATCTCAAACCAGCAATCTACATTTAGAAATACACTCTTCAGGATTTCTTAACCAGTTTCTTTTCTTTTCTCTTCTTTTCTTTTTTTTTTTTTAAGATTTTATTTTTAAGTACTCTCTACACTCAGCATGGGGCTTGAACTCACAACCCCAAGATCAAGAGTTGAATACTCCTCTGACTGGACAGCCAGGCACCACCATCCACCAACCACTTTAGTTTCTTAAGACAATTTTCCTTATTTCTAGTCTCTTCCCTCTTACCCTGGTGTACTCTATATTCCCAGTAATTCTGTATTAGTGTATTTATTTACCTGGTAAAATGTAATTTTAAGGAGTGGAAGAAGTCTGTTATATATTCCAGCTTGAATAGACAGTTGGTCTGATTAAATATATTTGTGCTTTTTTTTTTAGATTTTATTCATTTATTTGACAGAGAAACACAGCGAGAGAGGGAACACAAGCAGTGGGAGTGAGAGAGGGAGAAGCAGGCTTCCCATCGAGCAGAGAGCCTGATGTGGGGCTCGATCCCGGTCTCCGGGATCATGATCTGAGCCAAAGGCAGTCACTTAGCCAACTGAGCCATCCAGGCGCCCCAAATATATTTGCTTTTAACTCTATATCTTATTCTTAAACAGTAATTTTAGAAAATCTCTGTTGACATGTTGACAACTGCTGCTAAGCATTTCTGTACCATACCAAGGACTGCGATTAACACAGGTTTTCTATCATCTTCTTAGGACTTCTGGAAACCTAAAGTAGAAATTCTTTTAGCTGTTTTGATTTCTAATAGTATTTTCATGTGGTAAGCAGTAGAATTTTAACTCCAAATATTCATAAATGTGTGAAATTTTTCTTCTTTGTTCTTTTTTTAACAGCTGATCATTTTCATGGCATTAGCCTGTGGAGTTTCCAGAATAAAAACAGGACCAGTTACACTCCATACACAAACGGCGATACATTTCGCTGAGCAACTAGCAAAGGTGAGTATTCCATTAGAGAGCGTAGTTGATTTTTATTGTAGCTCTTGAGTCAGATTGTAATAAACAGAATATTTAGTGATAATCGTAATTGCTGTCACTCAGTACTTTCTGTGTGGCAGACATTGAGCTAACTCAGCAGTTTACTTGCATCATCTTACTCTGCATAAGCATTTATTTATTTGAGAGAGAGAGAGAGAGAGAGTGCAAAGGCAGGGGGAGGGGCAGAGGGAGAGGAAGAAGCAGGCTCCCCTGCCAAACAGGGAGCCCAACGCGGAGCTGATCCTAGGACCCTGGCGGAGCTTGATCCCAGGACCCTAAGATCATGACCTGAGCCAAAGGCAGATGCTTAACTGACTAAGCCACCCAGGCGCCCCATATTTACTTATGTAGGGATTCATTTATTTATTAGAGAGAGCACAAGAGCTAGGGGGAGGGGCAGAAGGAGAGGGAGAGAGAATCTCAAGCAGACTCCCCACCAAGTGGAGCCTGACATTGGGCTCAATGCCAGGACCCCAAGATCATGACCTGAGCTGAAATCAAGAGTCAAACGCTTGGGGTACCTGGGTGGCTCAGTTGTTAAGTGTCTGCCTTTGGCTCAGGTCACAATCCCAGAGTCTTGGGAACAAGCCCCGCATTGGGTTCCCTGCTCAGCGGCAAGAAGCCTGCCCTTTCTCACTCCCCCTGCTTGTGTTCCCCCTCTAGCTATGTTTCTCTTTGTCAAATAAATAAATAGAATCTTAAAAAAAAAAGATAATTCCTAACCTACAAACATCCTAAGGATTTTGATTCAGTGTTACGGAGTGGGACCCAGGCTATACATTTTGACAGAACTGTGCAAGTGTCATTTCTGAACAAGAGTCATGGTTCTGGAGCTAAATATTTTATATCCAGGCTACATAAGTTCTCAGGAGTCATCTGATCTTTGTACCTCTAGCTGCTTCAACAAAAAATGAGTTTGATATCACCTACCTGCCTTTTTAAGTTGGATTTATGGGCTCACCCTCCATCCCTCCTCATATTACTTATATGCTAAATACTTCTTTGGTTTCAGGCTAAATTCTCTGTGAAGAAATCAGAAGATGAAGAAGATGCATCTAAAGACACTTACATTATTGAGTGCCAAGGAATTGGAATGACAAATCCATATCTATAGGGCATCTGCCTTTTAAATAATACCTTAATGTTGTATTGCACTAATCCATAAATACTAGAAAATAATGAACAAGAAGTAACTTATTAAAGGACCTGACATAAATATGGAGATGAAGTACAGAGTGTCGTAGATTTGCTGAGAATTCTTCATCAAATTAATCTCACTTTGACTATCTCCTGGGATCAGGACAATGAAATAGAAGAGCTGATGGATGTGTATGATAGCTGATTTCGGTATTAAAGTATTGAAGTAGAGTATTCTTTCCACCTGAAGTGTTTTTCTTTCTTACATAATAGATTAAGTCGGGGATATAGATTTGGTCTGTAATTTGGGTCTCATTCTAATTACTTTACCAAAACCTCATGTAAAGTATGATGAAATAGCTTTTTGCACAAGTACTTGGTGTGTCAACAATAACATTTAATAAGCATTTTCTCATTCGAATTATGTGTACCTTCTTTACAACAGGCACTTGGTAAATATTGATTCTGAATCTGTGGAATGTTTTGAAATCAAACAATGAGGATTGCAAAATTTGAACCTTAGTAAATCTGTCCAAATTCAGCCTTGGTATGTTTTTGTTTGGCTTCCAAAACATTCCACAGACTCAAAATCTAATTAAAAAATAATTGAGCACCTTTAGAACAGAGTGTGCTTTTCATCCCACTCTATTATCTTATACCTAGTCAGCTTCCACTTTTAGATTACTTCCTGGTCCCTGCAAGCAGTTGAGGTTGTGACTCAGATGAAACTAGTTTGATGTTATCAGCTAACCATGCTGTCTTGTAAGGAAGACAGTGAGGAAGCCTTTTAAACTTGGTTCTGGTTTGGACTTTATCTAGGGAGGATTAAAACATAGTGCAAGGTATGGATCCAGGGCATGGTATTACATGGTAGATTCAGAAAGTGCTGAATTAGTCTATATAGAACAGGGTAATGAAAAATGTTACTCCCATGGATATAATCATGATTATGATATCTGATTTTCGTGGCTTCATTTTTTTGCTCTAAATATGCTCTGAAGATGTAATAATAGTGTCACTTGCTAATTATGTTCTCATGAAGTAGATAAATTTTATAAGCTCATCTCTGTAACATGAGATATGGAGTATCTTTCTATTTTAGAGTAAAACTATACTTGTAGTATAGTTTTTGGAGGAATTTTGATAAATTTGTCTTTAGGGTAACATGCTCCTTGCTGCTTCTGGCAGGGTGTGCGGCAGTGTTAAATAGGTAGCCTGGAACACAGAAATTGGGGATTTTGGAGGCGCCTTGGTGGCTCAGTTGATTAAGTGACTGCCTTCGGCTCAGGTCATGATCTCAGAGTCCCGTGATCGAACCCGATGTTGGGCGCCCTGCTCGGTGGAGGGTCTGCTGCTCTCTCTCGGCTCCTGCTCTCCTGCTCATCCGTGCTCTCTCTCAAATAAATAAATAAAATCTTAAAAAATATGAGATTGGGAATTTGGTAGTGAGAGATTTAAGGTCAGCTGTGTACATGATGAGTTTATGATTAATCTTAGCTTTGATGTATCACTGTTTTTGAGCCTCAGCTCTGGTAAAATGAAGGTGGAACAACTGCAAACAAATTTTTGTGAAGTCCTAGAAGTGATTCGAATTTCTATTTATTTTTCCCAAAGAAAATTATATTTCTCTTTTCCCCTCCTTCTCATTGTTGATTTTAGTTTTTCTTTTATAATCTTTTTTTTTTTTTAAAGACTGTATTTATTTATTTGACAGAGAGAAACACAGCCAGAGAGGGAACACAAGCAGGGGGAGCGAGAGAGGGAGAAGCAGGCTTGCCGGTGAGCAGGGAGCCCGATGTGGGACTCGATCCCGGGTCTCCGGGATCATGACCTGAGCCGAAGGCAGTCGCTTAACCAACTGAGCCACCCAGGCGCCCCTCTTTTATAATCTTAATAATGCTAGGACTGTGCATTTTCTTTACTGAGTCTGTTAGAGTTTTTTTGTTGCCAGTTACAATGCCTTTTTAATTTGATTTCTGTTGTTGTCTTAATGCCTTCCTATTCTGTTTATTTATTTATTTACTTACTTATTTATTTACTTATTTAAATTTATTTTAGTTCTCTCCACACCCAACATGGGACTCGAATTCATGACCCTGAATTCAAGAGTCAACATGCTCTTCCCTATGAGCCAGCCAGGTGGCCCCTTCCTGCTCTTGTTAGATTTACTTTGCTTATATGTTTTTGTTCACTCTCCATGAAGTTCCTGCAATGTGCTAGTCGTTGCTCTAGGCAGGGCTGGTAATAATGTTGAGAAAGACTGTTGTCCTTGAGTTGGAAGTTGTATTTCTGTTTCTACTTCTGTGTTAAAGTCTCTTTCAGATATTTCTTTCTTCTGTTTTTTAAGACCTCTTAATACAAGTAATTTTGTTGATTTGATGCTGTATGTACAGTGGTCATTAAGAATATTTTTTAAACCAGGAGCCTTTGGGTGGGTATTCGTACCACTTGAGTCTCACAGAGCCTTCCCATGAATTTCAGGTTTGCAGATGACAGCAGTTTTTTGTTTCTAAATTTCTCTGCCAAGGTATATACTTCCTCCTAAAACTGAGTTTGCTGCTGTCAAGGTAGGAATTTGCAGGTTCTCCTTCTTAGCTTCTTTGTCACAATTGCCATTTTTTCTCTTTACAAAAAGAAAAGTGTGTTTTTTTCCATCCTCTATTTTTACAACAGTGCATTCCCTAGAGTATAAGAAAATCTCCAAGGCACCAAGTAAAGGGACAATTTAAAATAGCAGTCTTCAAAAATCCTCAAAATAAGATATAAATTTGTATCTTATTTTATATATTTGCATGATATTAAGTAAGGAGGTGAAAGCATCAGTGTTTACTTTCTACAGATCAACCTTATATCTTTAAATAAAACATTTTTCTGATTGTTAGGAGAAGTATTTTCATTAGCTTTGCAGAAGGCTAGTAGAAAGTCTAAAAAATTTTGACTTTGGAAGTTTAGTGCTTCATCGGAATTATCAATTACTTTGCTCTCTATTCATGCCTACCATATGGAGTATGGTTTGGCATCTATTTTTAACATTCTGTAAATATGCACATAATTATTATATATATTTTAAGCCCCACACTTGCTCTATAACCTGTTTACAATTGATTTCTGGTGAGCTCTGCCTCATCTCAGTACCATAGATACATAATCTAATATTTTTAAAAAGCATCAATCTGGGGTGCCTGTCTGGCTCAGTCAGTAGAGCATATGATTTTTTTTTAAAGATTTATTTATTTATTTGACAGAAACACAGCTAGAGAGGGAGCACAAGCAGGGGGGTGGGAGAGGGAGAAGCAGGCTTCCTGCCAAGCAGGGAGCCTGATCCTGGGACTCCAGGATCATGACCTGAGCCAAGGGCAGATGCTTAACAACTGAGCCACCCAGGCGCCCCAAGCCTATGATTCTTGATCATGAGGTCATGATCTTGATCTTGTTCACTTGGCCTCATGTTGGGCATAGAGTTTACTTTAAAAAAGAAAAAAAGCATCGGGAAGCCTGGATGGCTCAGTCAATTGAGTGTCTGACTCTTCATTTAGGCTCAGGTTATGATCTCAGAGTGGTGGGATTAAGCCCTGAGTGGGGGCTCTGTGCTGAGTGTCAAGCCTGCTTGGGCTTCTCTCTCCCTCTGCACCTCCCTCTTCTCTCTCTCGTTCTCCCAAATAAATCTTTTTTATTTAGTTTCATTTTATTGATTTATTTGAGAAAGAGAGAGAGGAGTGCATGAGTGGGGGGAGGGGCAGAAGGAGCGAGAGAAGGAGGCTCTACACTGAGCAGGAAGCCTGATGCGGAACTCCATCCCAGGACTCCAGGATCACAACCTGAGCTGAAGGCAGATGCTTAACCAACTGAGCCACCCAAAAGGCCCTAAATAAATCTTAAAAGCAAAACAAAACCTAGCCATCAATCTCATTAAGAGATATACATCCATAAAATTTTACTTCTATATTTAATACTTCAAAACACATTTGTAATGCTCAGCTCTATAGTAATCTAAGTGTAGTTAATCAAGCAAGGAGAAATTTAAAACACTTTTAAGAGTCTTGTTCACTGAATGTTTTAAAGCAATGCAAATTAATATGCATATTTTACTGCAGAGAAATAGGACAAGGTGGACTTTTAAGCATAAAAATACAAAATTATGTGGGTATTGGAATATATTTCTTTTAATGGACATAGTGGATATCAAATAGCTATAGCATTTAGAGTCCAGTGGACAACTTTGAGAGTGATGGAATAGTTTTATTTGAAAAATATTTATGAAATGAAGTGAGATTCTTTGCTACAACTATTGAAACTTATGATGAAAAATTTTGATGCCCAGGTAACTGGTTAAAGAGTGTTTCTCTGTATAGCTGAGGGTATTTCCAGAAGAGATCAGTATCTCATTTGGTGAACTGAGTAAAGCAGAGGGTCCTTCCCGGTGTGGCGGGCCTTGTCTAACCCGCTGAAGACCTGAATAGAACAACAGCCTCTATAAATCTTTCTCCTTTGTTTGTATGTGTGTAAAATCTACACTTTTTCTCTAGAGAACCCTGACTAATCCAACTGGTGTCACCAGAGTCCATGAGTCTGAAGGATGTATTCTCTTGGGGCTGATGATCAGATCTCTTAAGAAGGGGCTCATTTTAGCTGGTGATGAGATGGCAGGAGCATCGCAACTGGTACTCAGACTCTCGAGGGAAAGGGATGCGCCAGAAGACAGGTGCCTGCAGTCTGGTCCCGCAGGTGGGGGTGCATAGTGGGTCAATATTCCTGCTGCCAAGGAGTCACTGCAGAGTATGTGGGAGGACGAACTGAAGGAGGCCTGGGGCCTTGGTTTGCTGCTGCTCTTGCTGGAGCAGTCCTGACAGGAACTAGAAGGAAGAGTTTTTTCTCTCATTTGCCTTCCACACTCCGCCCAGGTTTCCCTTTTGTAGAACCTAACCAGAAGCCGGCAGGCATAGGAGTCTGGAAATTATAATTCACATGTGAAAACAGAGTTGGACAGAAGGGTGTACTTGGAGCTGAGAGACCTTAAATAGCAAGATCTGTCGTTTTGGGGTTGGTTTTTTTTTTTTTTTTTTTTTTTTTTTAAGATTTTATTTATTTGACAGAGAGAAACACAGCCAGAGAGGGAACACAAGCAGGGGGAGTGAGAGAGGGAGAAGCAGGCTTCCCGCCGAGCAGGGAACCCGACATGGGGCTCGATCCCAGGTCTCCGGGACCATGACCTGAGCCGAAGGCAGTCGCTTAACCAACTGAGCCACCCAGGCGCCCCAAAATCTGTCATTTTGGTCATTCGTTACCCATTTGTGTGGCCTCTGGCGGAAGCATTTCTCCTTGGGGAATTAAAACCTCTAACCCAGGAACAATCAGTTTTAGGGCTGGGAAACAGAATTTGGGAGAGTGTAATGAACTGTGGTACTGGAGGAGCCCCTTTCTCACTTCGCTTTGATCCACATATCCTGGCTGTAGAAGGAAGAGTCCCTCATACTAGTCTCTGGTCCAAAGAATAGCCCACATTCCATAGGCTAGTGCTCGAACCTTTCAGAGTGCTGTTTCCCAACCGGCACTGTAACCGAATGTTCAGCTCTGCTGCTTCTGAAGGATGTCATACCTGGCAAGACCAGCACACTCTATGGGAATAACCTTACTGGTACATTCTTAGCTGATAAGTGAGTTCCCTGATCAGAAGCAATGTTGCATAAAACATCCGTAAGCCCGCAGGTAGTCATTATATTTATCTGTTGCTGCATCACAGATTGTTTCAAAACGTAACAGCTTAAAACAACAAACATTATTTCATAATTTTTGTTTGTCAGGCATATAGGATCAGCCTAGCTGGGGGGTTCTGGCTCGTGGTAGCTCATGAGTTTGCAGTCAAGCCACGCCACTGGGTGGAGCTACAGGTCATCTGAAGACTTGAATGGAGTTAAGTATTCGCTTTCAGCCTCCCTCATGATGGCAGGCTTCGAACAGGGCTTTGGTTCCCCACCATGCCACGTGGGCCTCCTTCCCACAGGGCTTCTCACAACAAGGCAGCTTGTTTTCTCCGTGTGAGTGGAGAGAGAGGAAACAAGGGAGAGAAAGCAGGGGAAAGCCCCCCAAATGGAAGCCAAAGTCTGTATAATCTAATTCCAGAAGTACTATCCCATCATTTCTGCCATATTCTATTAATGAGAAATAAGCCATTAGTGCAGCAGGTACTGAAGGAGCCTGGATGATTCAAGGGCGTGGAAAGCAGGAGGTGGGGCTCACTGCAGGCCGTTTTGGAGGCTGCCTACAAAAGTCATGCTAGGAGAAACACCGGCCATTAGGGTTTTGGAATAATAACTATTTTTTCAGAAATCGCTCTTGGTTTGCTACTGGACCCTGGTAGACACTGAACTTCTGACCTGGGACATTTGGAGACCATGTAACCTTTGCTTCCCATGACAAACTGGATGTTTTCTGACCCAAGATACAAGGCGGTGATTCAACATCAAGTGGAGAAAGCATAAATGAGCTGACATGCAGAGTGATGTTAGCTCCTGAAGATAAAAGCTCGTTGTGGGAGAGGTGGGTCAGTCTCCTGCCCACCTACCCTCGCTGCATGGCTCTCTTGCCCAACCTCTGACCTTGAGTGGGGGTGGGCAGTCTCCCAAGGAAGAAAAAGCTAAGGCCTCATTTACAGGTAGTTTTACACAATGTGTTGGCATCATCTTGAAGCCACATTTCAGCCCCATTCTGCAGTGGCTCGGTGACACGGTATTGGTGGGAGATCCTTCTGGGGCACAGAACTTGGAGCAATACATTTGCTTGTCCGTGCTATCTGAATTGAGAGACGGTCAGAAGTATCAATAGGGGCATCTGGGTGGCTCAGTTGGTTAAGCAACTGCCTTCGGCTCAGGTCATGATCCCGGAGACCCGGGATCGAGTCCCACATTGGGCTCCCTGCTTGGCGGGAAGCCTGCTTCTCCCTCTCTCACTCCCCCTGCTTGTGTTCCCTCTCTGGCTGTGTTTCTCTCTGTCAAATAAATAAAATCTTTAAAAAAAAAAAAAAAAAAAGAAGTATCAATAAACTGATTGTGGACAGTGATTGGCAGTTTGGCTGAAATGTTGGGAACTCAGAAAACAAAGATTTGGCAGATGGAAACATAGAAGATACGAGACTTTTAGAATGAGCATAACATGTGAAAAAAAATTGTGCCTCATGTGAATACTAAGCAAGAGAGCATTCACAGTGAGGAGACTTTCAGTAATCGGGCGGACAGAATGAACTGCCCTGTGTGTGACAGCCAGGCTTGTTCTGCAGTTACCTTAGTGCTTGCTCAGAAGCCGCAGTGGCGGGGATGAGGTGATCAGTGGACCTCGCCAGTGCCATCGGCTGTCCTCAATGCTGAGTAACCAACCTGCTGAGAGCAGAAGCTGACACTCAGCCCTCTAGAGAGCACCTTTCCCCAAGAAAGACCAGAAAACCAGAAAACCACCTCGTGGCAAGTTGATCACAGTGGAGACAGCAATCTGTCCACACTGGGAAGAACTTATTCAGGGTATGGATTTGCCTCCCCTGACCACAATGCTTCTGCCAGTATAACTATCCCTATACTAGTGGAACTTTGACACAATATTGCTTCTGACTAAGAAGCTCATTTCTAAGTCATCCTTACGTTAGGGAAAAGCAGCTTTCTTTATAGAAGGAAAGAAAGAAAGAGAAAAGAAGAAAAAGAAAAAGAAAAAAGAGAAGGTAATATGTTAAAATGTTAAACACTGTCTAATGGGAGTTAGGGTCGTATGCATATATGCACTACTGTTTGTTTCAGGTTTTTCCTGATTTCCACATGATGTGTCTG
The DNA here is from genome assembly GCA_004023965.1 of Spilogale gracilis. Taxonomy (NCBI): domain Eukaryota; kingdom Metazoa; phylum Chordata; class Mammalia; order Carnivora; family Mephitidae; genus Spilogale; species Spilogale gracilis. The sequence goes on along the minus strand of PITA01000147.1, from coordinate 302,239 downwards.
GAATAATGCACTGAAATAAATTATAAAGGCATTTGAAGATAATTTTTAAACTGCATTCCTGAAAGATTGCAGTTTCCTAAGAAAGGATTGGTTGGAGGCTACTCTATTTTAATCCTGATTTCAGTTTTCTTCTTTTCAAACCATCCAGGCACAGACTGTTCCAGTCTCAGCCAATGATATTTCTCTGTAGTCTTAGTGATTCTCAGACTTCTGTGAACATAAGCAATCTCCAAGGAGACATAAAATGCGAACTCCCAGTCCACGCCTCTGCCCTGGTAATTCTGACTGGGTAATTCTGGGCGGGACCCAGGAAACTGTATACAGCTGACTCTTGTACAACTCAGGTTAAAACTGCACAGGTCCACTTATATGCACATATTTTTCAATTAATACAGGACTGTAAATGTATTTTGTTTTCTTTATTATTTTCTTAATACCATTTTCTTTAGCTTACTTTATTGTAAGAATATAATATATAATACATATAACATCAAAAGAATTTGTGAATTGACTATTTCTGTTATCAGTAAGGCTTCTGGTCAACAGTAAGCTATTAGTAGTCAAGTTTTTGGGAAATCAAAGTTATACATGGATCTTCCATTGTATAGGAAGGAGCCAATGTCCCTAACCCCAGTCCTACCCTTGTTGTTCAAAAGTTAACTATTTTCTAAAGGTTTATTTAATTTTTTTATAGTTTATTTATGAGAGAGAGAGAACAAGCAGGGGGGAACAGCAAAGGGAGAAGGAGAAACAGGCTTCCCATCGAGTAGAGAGCCTGATGCGGGGCTCGATCCCAGGACTCTGGGATCATAACCTGAGCTGAAGGCAGACACTTGACGACTGAGCCACCCAGGTACCCCAAAATGTTTTTATTGTTGTTGTTGTTGTTAAGGATTTTACTTATTTATTTGAGAGACATGGAGGGTGGGGAGGGAGAGGGAGAGAGAATCAAGCTGACTCTGCACAGAGCCGATCGTGGGGCCCGATCCCGTGACTGCAAGATTGTGACCTGAGTGGAAACCAAGAGTTGGATGCTCAACCAACTGAGCCGCCCAGGTACCCTAAAAGTTAACTGTATTTTTAAAAGGGGCCCCAGTGAGTGATCCCTGTTTAGGTGGTCCACATACCATGGTTTAAAGGACACTTGATTTACAGGAGGTTCCAGGGCTGAGGACAAACTAGGAAGAATTCAAGTAGGACTGAGGGGAAATGCAGGGGCAAGTTGTTATTCTGTTGTCAACAGGATCAGATTCCAGAAACACAACCCAAAATCCTTTTTGCCTTTGGTTAGCATTGATTCAAAATGTAGCACGTCACTGCACTCACATTACCACTCCAGGTGTACAGAACACGTCTCTATCTGCATGAGAAAGGCTACACAGCAGAATGGGCGCTGGTGTCAGATTGCCCTTTCCCGACCATATCACAGCTGCCTCCAGAACCAGCCGAGACAAACAGATCTGAGTTTGAACACTAGCTTCATCAGTATTCGTTGTTGGCTTCAGGTGAAATGACTAAGCCCTTAGAGCCTTGGCTTTTCCATGGGAGAAATCTATTGGGGAGCTTTTTCAGAAGTGTGACTTAAGTTGAAATATGTAATCATTCTAGACTTAAGTTCTTTTATAGAATCATCAAGACTAGAACCTCTGATATTCTCTTCAGCTCTAAAATTTTCTGTAGGTTTTACTAGGATCCTGTTTCTGTTGACAAACTAAGTGGAAGCATTCAGATGATACTTGCAGAAAACTTAAAATCACAATGTTGAGATAAAAGTTATGAAAATAATTGTTTCCTTGGGTGAAAAGATTTAAAATAACCAGTATGTTTCTCAATTGAATAATGATGGATAAGGCAATGATTACTAAAGGTGAAATGAGACTTTGTGGCAAAGATGAAGGGTTTCCTGAACTGAAGGCAGTCTTTGGGCCTGTCCCCCCAGGGCTGCTTATCAGACGAATCCTGTGAATGTCCTCAGTGGACTTCCTGTCATGGAAAAAGAGTGTCCAGTGATGAGAAACTGGAGTTTTGTCATAGTGACCCTGAAGTTAGCAGCTCTGAAGTGGGGTGTATAAAGAGCAGATGACGCTAAATTCCTAAGGAGCCTTTGAGCTAAAATAGGGCATGGCGTCTCATCTCACTGCTGATGTGTCTCAGATTTCCCTTCATTGCTGTCACCACCAGAGAATACAAAGGGGAAAGATTTTTCTTTTTTTTTTTTATTGTTACTTAAATTTTTTTTTCCCAGTGTTCCAAGATTCATTCCGCATTCCCCACACCCAGTGCTCCACGCTTTAGGTGTCCCCAGTACCTACCACCAGGCTCTCCCATCCCTCCATCCCCCTCTCTCCAAGTCCCTCAGTTTGTTTCTGTGTCCAAAGTCTCTGTTGTTTTGTTTCTTTCCCTGGATTACCCTAGTTCCGAAAGGGGAAAGATTTTTCTATGAAGGACAAGGAGCCTGGAATCCTGCCTTTTCCCCCATTCCCTTATTTTCCTGGCAGTCTCCTTGTCCATTCCAACACAATTCTTTAGGTTTATGTAGACAACTGTCAGTTTGTTGCATAGTGGGGATTCTGAGACACAAACACACCATAGTTGAGATTTTTTTTTCACAAGAGCTCTTCCTATCATTCAATTGGCTTTGTATAGTTATGAAATCTCCCATGTATGCTCGCCAAACAGACTCACAGTTTTAAAGTATTAAGCAGAGAGTCTTTTTGATGTTCCACTTAGCCAAGTGGTTTCTATGAGGACCCCACTTGGGAGTATAGTTTTTCTGATGGCCCTTTTGCCCTTTCCGTACCATAGGCCTTTCTGTTTTGTGGAGGACTTCTCAATCTGAGAGGTAGCAGATAGATGACATCATTGAGTCAAAGAGAAACTGAGAGTAAGTAGGTAAACTAGGTTCAAGAAAAGGCCAGGAATGAAGCGCAGTAGAAAATGGCAGGCTGCTCCCGAATCACACAGTGGGAAAGCGTATATGAGAGTCAGGAGTTATGGACCAGTTGTAGGTTAAGCCAGGAGAGCACTCAGGAAACCATAGATAAGAAGACCTGGAAATAGAACTGAAGTCTACTGTAGAAAGGAAGCACCATACAGTGTTTTCTTTTGTTATAGGATTCTTATTGAATGAGGGACCCAGCTGACACACTCTGCCAGACAGGCTGGTCCAGTGCAAGGATGAAAAACTTACCTTGCCTCCTCTGAAGGAATTAATTCCATCCTGTTTGTGATCTAGATCTGTACCATTATTAATTCTGGTAATGTGTCTGTAGATTCTTTTGTGTTTTCTATTTGGGCAGTCTTATTGTCTGTGAGTAGTGGAAATTCCTCCTTCCTAATCCTTTTTTCCATTATGTTTTAAGCAATTATCTGTTGAAAAAGGGTTGGCATGAGAGAATCTGGTTATAATATGAATAATAAAGAATTTGAGACTTCTAAGTCTCCATCAATGCAGAGAACTGTTTTCTTCTTTTTTAAATTAACTATTTTATTTATTTATTTATTTATTGAAGATTTTATTTGTCAGAGAGAGAGAGTGTGTGTGTCCACAAGCAGGGGGAGCAGCACGCAGAGGGAGAAGCAGGCTCCCTGACCAGGCAAGGAGCCTGATGTGGGGCTTGATCCCAGGACCCTGGGATCATGACCTGAGCTGAAGGCAGAGACTTAACCAACTGAGCCACCCAGGCATCCAACAACTGTATTTGCTCACATCTACCAAGATGGAGATCATGAATGGCCATGAACTTGTAGCCTAAGAGGTTCTTTAATAATTAAGAGTCTCAAAGACTGTAATTTCTGGTTCTGTGAAGTCTCTTTGATGTTATTAAGGTAAACTAACAGCAGGAGTGACAAACACATTTTCCATAAAAAGGAAGCAGAGTCTATTTGTTTATTTATTTATTTAAGATTTTATTTATTTATTTGACAGAGAGAAACACAGCTAGGAAAGGAACACAAGCAGGGGAGTGAGAGAGGGAGAAGCAGGCTTCCTGCCGAGCAGGGAGCCTGATGCAGGGCTCAATTCTGGGACTCTAGGATCATGACCTGAGCCGAAGGCAGATGCTTAAAGACTGAGCCACCCAGGTGCCCCTATTTATTATATTTTTTAGAGAGAGAGTGCCTGCATGCTCAGGGGGGTGGAGGCAGGGGCAGAGGTAGAGGCAGAGAGAATTTCAAGTGGACTGTGCACCGAACTCTGGGTCTGACATGGGCTCTATCTCATGACCCTGGGATCATGACCTGAGCCAAAATCAAGAGTTGGATGCTTAGCCAACTGAACCACCCAGGTGCCCCAGAAGCCTTTATAAGTAGGGACCAAAGTCTTAAAATTATGATTTATTGATCTTTCCATTTCCTTTATACCCAGGTGGCTGCTGAAGTAGAGCCTAAGCCTCTAGCCCTACCTCAAGTGGATATTTGGACATACTAAATGTATCTTCTCCCCAGCAGACAGGACTCCAGTTCTGTGACTGTACCAACTGAGGGGCTGCCTGTGTCACACAGGAAGAGGCAGGGGGAGAGAATCAGGGAAGCAAGCTAGGGCCGGCAGGGGAAGCATAGATGGAAAGCAACTCTGAGTGGTGGTGAAGACGGAGGGAAAGCAAACAGTGAGGATGCTCACTTTTCCATGAAACATTAAATTTGGGGAAAACAGCAAAATATGACAACATACAAAAATAAAGTCATCCATGGTTCAACCACCACCAGGAGTTACATTATTATAGGAGTGTTAGAGATGGGTAAGTAAACATTTTTAAAATTAAAATGAGGATCATAGTTACTATAGTTGTGACTTACCCCCCTCCCCCACTTCATTTATAAACCTTGAGCATTTCCTCATGGAAGTATACATTCCTTAAAAATGTTGTATTCAAATCCAGTAATCCAGAACAGAAGCACAGTTCGCCAAGCAAGACCAGTGTGACATCTAGGCCACAGAAGAGTCTAATTCCCTCGGGCTAAGCAGGACTAGAGAAGATACCTGAGCAGCAGGGCTGAAGGCTGTATTGTTCTTCCCTGGCCGTAGAGTCTTCCCAGGCCCCACCCCAAGATGTTGTGAGAAACTGGAACAGCTCCTTGAAAAGAGACTCTGTCCTTTTCTGTCCTCTGGGTTTACTCTTCCCTGAATGAAAGTCCTACACCTGAGACAAAGACACAGCTTTTCAGGTAAGGGCAGAGAAAACAAGAAATGTGATAAAAGAGGAAAAGAATAAGGCGACACCGAAGGAAAAGAGAAGTAAGGAAATAACCAACGTGGAGGAGGCGGTGAAGTCTGCCCTGTAGACTTTTTCCTTATTGTTTGCTGTAAGAAAAGCAGGTGATGATGAGAAGAATCCGGGTAACCACTGAAAAACTGGGTGGTTCTGACTTTGGTGCAGAGTCTCCCCTAGAAACTTGAGCTGTAAAAGTCATCTTTCCTTCATGAAAATGGGAGGCAGCCTAAGGTCATTGAGTGATGATGTCAACTAATGATTCTCATGTCTCATGTCCAAGTCTGCCTTCTTTCTACGGGAACAACCCTATATTTTCAGTCGTCAGCTGTATATTTTCACTTTACTATATTGTTTCAAATGCAATTTGAATAAAATCAAACTCAATGCCCTACCTCTGTCCTCCACTCAAGTTCATCTTCCTTACTTTTTACATTTAATAGTTTTTTCACTTAAAAAGTCTTAAACCATAAAATACTCTTAATCTCGGGAAATAAACAGGGTTGCTGGAGGCAAGGGGGGTGGGAGGGTTGGGGTGGCTGCGTGATGGCCATTGGGGAGGGTGTGTGCTCTGGTGAGTGCTGTGAATTGTGTAAGACTAATGACTCACAGACCTGTACCCCTGAAACAAATAATATGTTATATGTTAATTTAAAAAAGACATGGCTGGGGCGCCTGGGTGGCTCAGTTGGTTAAGCGACTGCCTTCGGCTCAGGTCATGATCCCGGAGACCTGGGATCGAGTCCCACATCGGGCTCCCTGCTCCGCGGGAAGCCTGCTTCTCCCTCTCTCAGTCCCTCTGCTTGTGTTCCCTCTCTCGCTGTGTTTCTCTCTGTCAAATAAATAAATAAAATCTTAAAAAAAAAAAAAGACATGGTTTACATATCTATGTTGTGGTTAGATGCTATGTTAGACACAGGCTAAGGAGAAACTTCTCTGGGCTTGGGATTTACAGCCAGTTGGTGAGGACCTTGTTGGGTGACTGGGGAGACACCTTAGAAGTCAATTCACTGAGGTGTAATTATACTTGGGACGAGAAATTATCCTCAAATTCTGAATATAATCCACCAATTAACCCCTTCTTCTTCATCTCTCAGGCCATGCCCTGGTCTGAGCCCCGGACACTTTGGCCTGGATAACAACATAGCTTTTCTGATGATGTCTCTGTCTCTGAGTTTATTCCTCCTCCATCTAACCTAGCACACTGCCAAACTAGTCTTATACACAGCTTTCAACAACCTCAGTGACTATGGAATGGTTTACATTTTTCCACCAGCTCTTGAAAACCTTGTGACTTAGCTTCCTCAGGGCTAGCCCAGGACTTTGTCTTGTCATTGCAGTATCTTCTATGTCCTTAGAAAATGCTATTGAAGATTTGCCAAGAAGAAGGACAATTGAGATGAAACCATTGGATTTTGCAGCGATGAAATTATTTATAACTTCCCAAAGTAAAATATCTTTATAATGATTGGACCAAAAGCCATTAAACAGGTGTTTAAGAACAGCAAGAGATCAAGAAAGATGCACAGATTGTAAACCGCTAGGAATGTTGGCTGTGAAATAAGAAGGAGACTGTTGTTAAGTGTTTTGGTCATTTCTTTTTTTTTTTTTAAAGATTTTATTTATACAGAGAGAGATCACAAGTAGGCAGAGAGAGAGAGAAGGAAGCAGGCTCCCCGCTGAGCAGAGAGCCTGATGTGGGCCTTGATCCTAGGACCCTGCGATCATGACCTGAGCTGAAGCCAGAGGCTTTAACCCACTGAGCCACCCAGGCACCCTGTTTTGGACATTTCTAACATAGACATTGATGCTTTAGGTAACTAATGTCGGAAGATGCAAATTTTATTCCACTCATTGTACATGGTGATGAGGGTACTTTTGCAGGTTAAGAAAATCTGCCCTGGTGAATAATAAACACTGTATTCAATACAAAGCTCAGAGGATTTTTTCATGAAAATGTTTCTCTTCCTCCTGTCACATATAATGTATCCAATTTGAGGCCAAACTTATTGTGATTAAAAATTGCTTTCAGGAAATGTAGCTATAAAATAAAAGTAATACTAATGTAAGTAATAAAAATATGAAACACTTAGGAGTGCCTGGCTGACTCAGTCTGTAGAGCATGACTCTTGATCTTGGGTTTGTGAGTTCAAACTCTGCATTGGGCGTGGAGATTATTTATAAACAAACAAGCAATGCATACTGTATGCCAGGAAACTTTCTTAGAGTTTTATATATGTTAACTTATGTAATACTCACAATAAGCCATTGTAAGAAATGAAGAAATAGATTAATTAACTTGCTTAAGGCCACACAACTAGTAAATAGCCATGATCCAAACCTAGATGGTGTGACTCTATAAGCCAGGTTCTTGAATAGTTCACTGTACTGCTAAGATTCAGTTTGCCTCTCTACATTTCTCTGATCCTCTCAAGACATGCTCTGTGCATTAATCATAATGTTCTTGGTCCAGGAAGCCCTATGACCTCAGGAACAAGTTCAAGTTTCCTAAGCTTTTCATGCTTAGGTATATATATAGAAAACTTTTTTATTGTTTTGCATGACTAACTGTTATTTTGGATGAAGCTGAAAGAAGTTGACCAAGAGCCCATGAAAAACCTGAACAGAAGTGATTTCTGGGGCTGACTTGGGCCTCAGTCATAGAGGGAGATTTTGCTTAGATGCTCTCCTCCTTCCGCCATGACCTTTACTACCAAACCAGTGCCAGGCTGTGGGGTACTAGTGTGAGACAGTGTTTTGGGGGTTTTTTGTTGTTGTTGTTTTTTCAAGTGTAAGCTCTTCTCGGCTGGAACTCATGACTCTGAGATCAAGAGTCGCATGCCCCACCAATGGAGGCAGCCAGGTTATTCCTGAATGGTGTGAAGTCTCAGTACAAGATAGTGCCACCTGTTATTATGCCTTGAGAAGAATGTTTAGGAGAAAAGAGCATTTTCTGGTAAGGATCAGCATACCTTTCCCCTTAGGTAGGAACACAAAGGAGTCAAGAAGTTTTATAGATTCAACTCTAAAGAAAAGAAAAAATAGGGGCACCTGGGTGGCTCAGTTGATAAGCATCTGCCTTCGGCTCCACGTCGTGATCCTGGAGGCCTGAGATCTAGCCCTCCATGGGGCTCCCTGCTGGGCAGGAGGCCTGCTTCTCCTTCTCGACTCCCCCTGCTTGTGTTCCCTCTCTAGCTGTGTTTCTCTCTGTCAAATAAATAAATAAAATCTTAAAAAAAGAAAAGAAAAGAGAAAATAGCAGGTTATTTCACCAAATTCTGTACTAGTTGCCATCCTAGCAGGAACCTGAAAGGACTATGGGTTCGAGAACTTTTTGGATTTTTTAAAATATTTTATTTATTTATTGAGAAAGAGAGTGAGTGAGAAGAGAGCATGAGAGGGGAGAAGTTCAGAGGGAGAAGCAGACTCCCTGCAGAGCTGGGAGCCTGATGCGGGACTCCAGGATCATGACTTGAGCTGAAGGTAGTGGCTTAACCAACTGAGCCATCCAGGTGCCCCTCTTTTTGGATTTCTTAATCTTTTTTAATATTCCTGTGGTTTTTGTTTGTTTTACCTTGGCATTTTCCTTTCAATTTCCCTAATGTTAACAGTAAAATCCTTATAAATAGTTCTCTTTTTTTTAAGATTTTATTTATTTATTTGAAGAGAGAGACACAGCAAGAGAGGGGACACAAGCAGGGGGAGTGGGAGCAGGAGAAGCAGGCTTCCCACTGAGCAGGGAGCTAGATGAAGGGCTTGATCCTAAGACCCTGGGATCATGACCTGAGCAGAAGGCAGATGCTTAATGACTAAGCCACTTAGGCACCCCTTGTGTTTTTCTTTGAGAGCAGCAAGATGGGGATAGGTGGAGAGACCACAATCAATTCCAGATTTTGTGCCCTGTGATAGGAGCCTAAGAAATAGCACAAGGAATGTCTGCAGACAGGGTCCAGTGTAGGGTGTAAACATGACAAGCACTGAAAAATTCTTTGGGTCCAAGAAAGAGTTAAGGTGGAGCAGTAGAAAAATGGTCATGGGACTTCTCAGGAACTGGTTGCTTTCATATATCAGGACTGATATTCTAGTGGCAAAGAGTGTTTCAGTAATCTTTGCCTTTACAACAGAGATGTCACCAACTATATTTCTAACACTAACTATATATCTAACAATTGTATTTCTAACTATATTTCTAGCTATTTCTATTCCTCTTTGTTATTTCACAATTCTATGAAATACCAAAAAGCTGGTGGAGGATTGTCAGGATGCTCTGTCAAAAGTTAAGTAAAAAATTAAAATTAAGTAGAAAAGTTAAAGGTAGAAAATTGCCAGAGAATTGCCTTAGAACTGAGAAAGAATATCCCTTACCTCTACCTCTACCACCAGAAGGTCATGGAGTGAGGGAAGGGTTTACTTGGAATCACTGGGAAGTCTACCTTCGATGGCTCCCACAGATTCGAATTATTAAGGGAAACCTCTCTTGAAATGTTGAATTCAGTGGATCGGGGTCTTACATTAGCAGAGGGAGAGGATGGCATCAAGGACTGTAACCTTTGGATAGAGGAGGAATATTTCTTTCTTTCAAATTTGTGGGAATAAATAAATGGTAGAGATACGGGGAAACACTGAGGTGACTGGATAGAACAGGGACACTTTAGTGGCTCAGTGGTTAAGTGACCTACTCGTGATTTCAGCTCAGGTCATGATCTCAGAATCATGAGGTCAGCCCCATAAAGGGTTCCACATTAGGTGTGGAGCCTGCTTAAGATTTTTTGTCTCCCTCTCCTTCTGCATACCGCCACCCCCCCGCCCAAGTACATGTGTGTTTATGTGTCCCACTGTCTCAAAAAAAGTTAGTCATGACCTTTGGATTCTGGCAGTTGAGTCTTCAGAAAGACTGTTAAAATGCAAATGCCACCTTGGAGGGAGTCATATTGGCCAGTTAGGATAGATAATCCTTGATCATTTGGGCATTGATCAATTTTCAGAATAATTAGCCACCACCTCAGAAAGCATAAGAAAACAGGAAGGCTAGAGGCTGTCCCCAGACAAAATCATGAGATAGAAGTTAATTTTCTTCCTCTTCTCATTTCCTCATTCAACACCCTTATTGTATGTTGAATTCTCCTTTTTTTTTCTTTAAAGATTTTATTTATTTATTTGTCAGAGAGAGAGAGAGAGAGTATATTTTGGGGGGCTGGCCGGCAGGCAGGCAAAAGTGGGCTCCTGGCTGAGCAAGGAAGGAGCCTGATGTGGAACCTGGGATCCTGGGACCCTGGGATCACGGCAGATGGTTAATATTATTCTGGGCCAATGGCAGATGCTTAACCTACTGAGCAGTCCAGGCCTCCCTGTTGAATTCTCCTTAACCCTACCTAACTTTTTTCTTCAGAAGTGAATTTTTATGCTTTTCCCTAAAGATCTTAATTTAAAGTGGATGTCAGTCAAAATGGTAAGTTTAGCTGCAACCCTCGTCTTTGTGTTTCTGAGGTTTAAACTGATTGACTCGAGGAATGACCTAGATGATGGTGGAATTGAGGTATGTTTATGCAACCAATTCACCCGATTACTGGAGAATACACTTTTTTTTTTTCAAGGAAACATGGGCATATATGAAAATTGTCCATGTACTGATTTGTCCATAGAACAAATTCTTAAAAGTCTGCAAAGAATAAATACCAAATATAACACATTCATGGACATCAGTGCATTTAAGTTAGAAATCAATAACAAAGACACCTGAAAGATCATATACATTTGGAAATTAATCCATGGGTTAAAGAGAATCATAGTAATAATTAGGAAATACTGACAACTGAATATTAATAAAGATGTAGAAGTAAACACTTGTAGGAGGCAGCCAGAGCACTACTTGAAAGAGACAAGGAAATGCTTGGTCACATCATCTTCATAGAAATGCAAGTGAAAACGGTGAAGTACCATAGCACACTCATGAGAGGTTGGCATGTTTTAAAATCTGAAGTGTTAAGAAGGATGTGGAATGACAGGACCTCTTTCTTACATGCTGCTGGTGGAAGTGTAGTAAGTTTACAGCTTTGGAACGGATGTTGATACTTCTCGGTAAACTTCAAGATGGGCAATCCTACAACCCAGAATTTCTCTCTTAGATGTATAACTGATGGACTTTTATATATGTGCACCAGATTATATATATAAGAACACTTATTGGAGGGGGTGCCTGAGTGGCTCAGTTAAGTGACCAACTCTTTTTTTTTTTTTTTTTTTTTTAAGATTTTTATTTATTTGACAGAGAGAAACACAGCCAGAGAGGGAATACAAGCAGGGGGAGTGAGAGAGGGAGAAGCAGGCTTCCCGCGGAGCAGGGAGCCCGATGTGGGTGGGACTCGATCCCGGATCTCCGGGATCATAACCTGAGCCAAAGGCAGTCGATTAACCAACTGAGCCACCCAGGCGCCCCAAGTGGCCAACTCTTAATCTCACTTGAGGTCTTGATCTCAGGGTCGTGAGTTCAAGCCCCCCATTGGGCTCCATGCTGGGTGTGGAGCCTACTTAAAAAATAGTGTTTATAGGAATATTATTAAAAATAGCTCAAAAAGGGCAAACAAGTCAAATGCATATGGAGAATGCCTAAGGAAAGCGTGGTACAGTCATACAGTGGAATATTATACAGCAGGAAAAGGAATAACCAATAAATTACTGTTACATGGAGAAATTATCAAAACAACTCTTAAGAAGGCAAGTCACAGAGACATACATCCAGTATAATTCCCTTTATGAACATTTCAAAAACATGCAAAACTATTATTTTATTTTATTGGGCTACAATAAATCCCAAGTTAATAGGAGAACTCAATTTTTAGAAAAGTGACTGCTCTGGGGTAGAGGAGGGAAGGACGAAAAAGTGCACAGAATGGGTTTCCTAAGTGCTGGAATGTTCTATGACTTAAGCAGTGGGGGAGGCATGTGGAATTTTGCATTGTTATTCTAGAAAATATACAGAGAAGTCATGTGTATGCCATTTTGTATGTATAATATGTATATATTATATATATAATGTATTTTGTAATAGATTTCACAACAACAGAAAGGATTACTCTGGTAGCTATATGGAAGACTTTAATAGACTCAAGGAAACAAGTGAAGCCGGTGATACAATAGCAATAAAATTAAAAGGACAACAAAGGTCACACGCCTTTTAAAATAGAATTTAGGACTTGAATTAACTGGATGTAGAAGTTTGGAAGAAAAGAAAATTTGATGATAAATCAATTTTTGAGCTTGTGAGACTATAAATATTTACGAATTAACAGAAGATTTCTGAAAGGATAACTATGAACTAGCAACAATGTTACTTTCTTTTCTTTTTTAAAGATTTTTTTTTGGGCACCTGGGTGGCTCAGTGGGTTAAGTGTCTGCCTTTGGCTCAGGTCATGATCTCAGGGTCCTGGGATGGAGGCCCGCATGCGGGGGCGGGGGGGTTGTGTGTGTGTCTCTGTTCAGCAGGAAGCCTGCTTCCTCCTCTCTCTCTGCTTGCCTCTCTGCCTACTTGTGATCTCTCTGTCAAATAAATAAATAAAATCTTTAAAAAAAAAGATTATGAGTAGAGGCTGGTCCTTGACAACATCTTACCTGCCCTTTCTGCGTTTTTTCCTGTCAGGATACTCTCTGGTATACCTACATGTTAGCGTCCTTGGTAAGCTGCTGACTAATAAAGCCTTAACGCATTAGCCCTCCAAGGCATTAATGCTCCAAGGGTGCTCAAAAATCCTTAAAAAAAAAAAACCCAAACAAAAAAACCCCCCAAAAAACAAAAATAAAAACTCAAATAAATCCAAATGTTATTATGAATGTTTTAATATTTATGTCTTTTCCATTTTACTATTTGACTAATTACTAAGGCTGATCCCGCCTCTCACTTTACAGTGTCATTTACATAACATAAACATTGTGATCATTGTTTTATTTAATTTTTTTAAAAGATTTTATTTATTTGACAGAGAGAAAGACAGTGAGAGAGGGAACACAAGCAGGGAGTGAGAGAGGGAGAAGCAGGCTTCCTGCCGGCAGGGAGCCTTGATGTGGGATTTGATCCTGGGTCTCCCGGATCATGACCTGAGCCAAAGGCAGTCGCTTAACCAACTGAGCCACCCAGGCGCCCCTGTTTTATTTAATTTTTATTCATGCTTCACCTCATTTCACAAAATATTTGAGGTGGCTTATGCTATGACCATACCATAAAATGGTGAGTTTCAATTAAGAAATTACAAATCAGGCCCAGAGAAATAAAAACTAGAGGAGAAAGTTACATCCAGGCATAGAAGTAGAACACAAGGGAACCATTAGAATTGTGTTTCAGGCTTGGTCTAGGATTCCTGGCAAAAGAAAAAAGGGAGACATGACAGGTTATTAGCCCTCCGCTCTTGCTCCCCCCATCATTCCTCCAAAGCCCGCCATTTCCTTAAGGGAAGTATGTAGGTTTTCCTAACATGTGACCCAAGAAGAAACTCCTCAATGTTTTATTATTACCTCTGAGTCTGCATCCCTCTGCATATTAAACCCCGCAAAGATCAGAAGAAAATACATTTCCGCGGAATTAAAATTGGGCAAGTGGTTAACCTGCGCATTGGGCAATGGAGGAAACGGTAGACAGAGCTGACCTGACTTGAGAGAGCTATGTATTTGTTTACCAATTTATATCTCAGTAGCAAATAACTAGGGATTTAAGAATCCTCATTTGCGTGCTTTGGAAACGTCATGCAATCACCTGTTATAGTTGCATCATTTTGGGGGGTTCATGTGAAAATAGATGAAGTGATGTTCACAAGAAAATTCTGTTTGCTGAACTTTGTGATTCATGTGTCATTTTGTAGCATATTTAAGTTGTTCTCTGCATGATTAAATGTCTGCATTTAATGAGCCCCTGGGGAAATAATCCCCGTTTCTAAGGAAAAGTCTTGTTCAGTGTGTTTATCAATGATCTGGGTGAAGGCAGAGTATGTATTGATAGAAATGGTAATGGGCACAAAGCTGGTGAATTCACACACAAGCCAGGTCCCATTCGATCTTGGGCCCTTAAAGGACCATATTACAAGTTACCTGAAACAAATTCAGGTCCAGCCCAAGGCATCTCTGTCTGTGGAATTTTTCCACACCATTTCCTGTTCTGAGCTTCTGTTCCATGTGGTGCTCAGTGTCTCCACTAGTTTGGCCCCTCTCATCCCAGGATTTTGCTGCGGGTCTTGCTTACTGAACTATTTGGCCCACTTCTCCAGCTACATCATTGGCGCTGTTTCCTGCAGATGATCTGGTGTTCAGACTTTGGCTCTGCGCCCCGAAGTTCTGTGGTAAAGGTGCTCCTGCCTTCCCCTGCGCCTATGAGTCTGACCCAGCTTCACCCAGCGTGGCATGTTCCCTCACGGTATGCGAGTGTCGGGGCTGTGATCGGGATTTTTCTCCTTTGTGTGTTGACTGGAGTCAAAGAATGAGGAAACCTAAATGCTACTCAGAGTTGCTTCACAAAGTGAGAAAGCTCCAAAGCGTATTCACTCATTCACCATTCATTCGTTCGTTCATTCATTGTCCTTTGTGGGCTGGGCACTGAGAACTCTGAGGTAAAATTGACAGACCCTGTCTATTTTCACAGAGTTGAATTAATGGCAAAGGAGGAAGTAATGTTAAGGCAGCTTTTTGTATGTGTGATTTATTTACTATTTAGTTACATGGTGGACATAGTTGGTTTAGTCAAGAGGGATTTCACAAAGTTGGGCTGTTCTTAACAGCAACTATTAATTGATCGAGCACAATGGTCCTCAGACTGGGGTGATTTTGCCTCTCCCCCGCTGCCCCAGAGACATTTGGCAATGTGTGGAGACACTTTCGATGTCACAATTAGGGTAGTGCGACATGGTGGTTAGAAGTCAGGAATGTTGCTAAACATCCTGCATTGCCTATTGGACACTTGGACAGTCACCCATGACAAAGAATTATCAAGTCCCAAGTGTCAATAGTACTAAGATTGAGAATCCGCGGCTAGTGTATGTGTTCATTGGAATTTTTTTGAGAGAGTAACTATTAGGAAGATTTTGTTTAGCCTGCTATTTGTTATTATTATGAATGGCTGACATTTATTGAGCCCTTACTATATTCCAGGCATTATGGAAAACACTTAAAATGGATTATCTCATTTAATCATCAAAAACTCTATAGAGTGGGTATTATTATTAGCTATATTGTACACACAGAGACAGGTTTAGTGGGGTTAAGAACCTAAGAAACTTGAGCAAGATATTGTTGCTAACAAGTGGCAGAGCAGAGAGTTGACCCCAAGAAGTCTGGCTCTCACTCCTTACTACTACACACAGTTGGCCTTTCTTACTTAGAGGCCAAGCCTCCCTTCAGCTGTTCCTCAGCCCTGTAGAAATTGCCTTAGTGACAGACTGAGCTGGCTCAGCCTTCTGTCCTTTATAGGCTTCTCCTGGAACCCGGAGGGGAAAGAGAGGTTGATATGACAGTGTATAATTCAACCAATTTGGAAAAGAGAATTTAACCTTACCTTAAAACATCAACATTTAGTTTATGACTAATGGTTCTCCAACATGGGGGTGCAGCCAGCACATTAATCTGACCCAGTTAAAGAGAATCAACCAGGACCGTTAGTCATATCGAATTCATAAAGGATTGTGTTGACACAGAATCAACCAGAATCGGGCCAACAGGCTCTGAGGCAGTCAGATTTCATGGGCTTACACTTTGGTTTTACTTTTCATTATTTTACACTTCTGCTTTACCAAGAGCTTCTGGGCAGGTTTTGATAAAACTTTAGGATCAGATCACAGGTTTTTTGTTTGTTTGTTTGTTTGTTTTTTGGTCAGTTGGTGTTTTCTGAAGCAGCAGTCATTCACCTTTACTTACCACGGTGCCCGAAGACACCTACACTGTAATCTGAGCCGGTTCCTCGACCCTATAATCTGACTGATAGAATGTAATAGAACACTGTGTCTGCCCATGTGATAGGGCAGAATTCTTCTGTCCTCTCACCTGAGTACAATGGGCTTGTGCCGGCTTGAAGAATGAAAAGGTGACTCGGAATATGTGGGGTCCTTACAGCCCAAGCGGTCATCCTTACGAAGAAGAGGAAGTATGGGCCCCACAAATTGCAGGTCAGTGTGAAGTAACGGTGCTTTGGGCCCCAGTACGTTCTGAAATGACTTGCTCTGAGAAACATATATGTGCGTACCCATGGGTCTGGTGGTTTCATTTTGAGGTCCTGGAGGTACGCATGGGCACGGGTGTCTTTTTAGAAAGAGTCACTTCCCTGGAATTTGCTTGTGGTGGGCTGACGGTGAAAACACCCTTGTACTCGAGGCCAGTAGTGGGTTAAATGTCAAGAATGTTGATTTTTTATTATTATTGTCTCTGTAGTATGAACTGTTATGTAGGGGGGAGGTTGGTAGTGAAGAGTTTTTGTGGAGTGGTGCCTTTTTCCTTGCTTGTTATTAAGACTGGTGTATTACCTTTGTCCCATTCAGAGCTAATTCAGTAGATCTCATAGACACTGATGAATCACAGAGCTGTACCCCTGAAACAAATAATACATTATATGTTAATTTAAAAATGTAAAAAAAAAGATCTCTTAGACGCTATTGCATTAATCGCCTTTGAATTCCTGGGGAATGACTGCCTAGAGTTTTTTTTGTTTTTTTTTTTTGTTTCTTCTTTTTTTTAATAAATCTTTTTTTTCTTTAAGATTTTATTTATTTATTTGACACAGAGAGAGAGAGCGAGAACAAGCAGAGGTAGCGGCAGGCAGAGGGAGAGGGAGAAGCAGGCTCCCTGCTTAGCAGGGAGTCTGATGCGGGGCTTGATCCCAGGACCCTGGGATCATGACCTGAGCCGAAGGAAGACACTTAATGACTGAGCCACCCAGGCGCCCTGTTTTGTTTATTCTTTTGTTCTGTACAAGTTATAGAGAGGCTCAATATGTTAAACTGAGCAATAACACAGGGTGGCTACCATTTTTTGACCACAGTATGCCAAGCTCCGTACCGACTTCCTTACATGTGATCTCTTTCTCTCACTTCATCTCCTTTTACAGGAAAATGAAGTTATTTTAGTGATAGGTTGGGCGACGTCACGTAGCTGGATGGAAAGCAGCTAGATTGGGATGTGAACACAGGTCAGTTGCAAGGTGTGCATGACTTACCCTCCTCCTGCCCTCGGCTCCCATCTTAGGCTCTGGGAACATGGAGACAATAGAATAAGAAGTGAAAGAATAAGAGTCGTGGTAAGGGAGTGGAGCTTTCTTCCAGAAGACTGATTGATATCAGTTTGTTTCTAATTTTCTCAGCCAGGTTCTGCTTCGTCATTTCACAACAATTCTACAAGTGGCAAATTGCTCTAGGAAGACAGATGTCACTTTCCACATAGATAAAAGGGTATTTGTGAATTTCATTTATTTTAAAGGCAGACACTTAAAACGTTTTCCTAGTGTTACAGATCTCAGGCTGATTTCAGATAGAATTTCCTACCCTGTCCTTTTCCCATTAAGAGGCAAATAGAAACTTAATTAAGACTCTTAATAAAGAGGCTTAATTATGGGGTTCCTGGGTGGCTCAGTCAGTTAAGCATCTGCTTTTAGTTCAGATCATGATCCCACGGTCCTGCAATTGAGCCCAGCATCTGGTTCCTTGCTTGGTGGGGAATTTG
Source organism: Spilogale gracilis (assembly GCA_004023965.1). Classification (NCBI taxonomy): domain Eukaryota; kingdom Metazoa; phylum Chordata; class Mammalia; order Carnivora; family Mephitidae; genus Spilogale; species Spilogale gracilis. Next base: position 284,345 of record PITA01000147.1, on the reverse strand, counting down.
CTTCTTCCTCTGCCTGCTGCTCCCCATGCTTGTGCTCTCCCTCTTTCTCTCTGTCAAACAAACAAACAAACAAATAAATAAAATATAGAAAAAAGAGTCTAAATGACTACTGGTCATTGAGTTATAATTTCTATGCAAAATTCTAGATGTCTTTAGAAGCATGTTTCCTAATACTTAGGCTGTGTGGTCTTTATACAGAGCATAAAACTTTAGGAGAAAGTAGGAAATATAGATTCTTGAATGTTTTCTTACTTCTTGGCTCTCACCTGCTTTTGACTCACCTGTTATACTTGCAAAATTGTCACCTGATTCATCTGCAAAGGGAGGTTGTAGAGTTGGTAGGTGGATAAGTTGGGGCTTCACTGTAATGTATAGTAACAGCTAACGTTTATTGAACACTCAACTCTCTGGCCCTGGGTGAAGGCTGGGTACTTTCCATCACATTATGTCATTCATCCTCACAGCACAATATATAGGTTAGTTCCATCCCCATTTTACACATAATAAAACAGACCTATGGAGAAGTTTGGAAGCTAGGTTAGATCACACATTTAGTGACCATCTAGACTCAGTCATAGGTCTGATTTCAAAGTCTATATGTCCAGCTTTGCCTCAGTGGTGTCTGGGTTTCAGAGGAATGAGAGTGATATGTATGACAACATTTTTTTCTTTTATTCTCTGCTGAAAATCTGAGAGCTTCATTTTTTAACCCTGACGCAGGCTTACAGCTTTGAAAAAATACCATTAGCCTTTTTTATTGCAAACGATGGTCAAAAATGTTCTGATAAAGCACAATGGTGTGGGTTGGTTTCTAGTCTCTTTTTGGCAATGTTTCCCCCCATTCCATTCTGTATTTCTTTTTCTTTTCTTTTCTTTCTTTTTTTAAAAAAGATTTTATTTATTTATTTGAGAGAGAGGGAGACAGAGAAGGACAGAGAGAGCACAAGCAGGGACAGTGGCAGGCAGAGGGAGAAGCAGGCTCTCCACTGAGCAAGGTGCCTGATGCAGAATTCCATTCCAGAACCCTTGGGTCATGACCTGAGCCAAAGGTGGATGCTTAACCGACTAAGCCACCCAGGTGCCCTCCCTTTCTGTATTTTAAATATTTCAGATATTCATCATTCTCCACAAAACCCCTACCTTGTCCCATCACCCATGACCTAAGTCATCCCAACTTCTAATTCATAAAGAAAATAGAGGTAATGAGAAGCAAGTGTATCATTTCACCCCATGCCAATCCAATTCATAAACTTACATTTGCTCTCATTTATACTGCCTCCCCTATAATCTTAGAGTTGGGGTTGGCAACCTGCAGTCTGGGCGCCTGCCATATGTTTTAGTAAATAAAATTGTATTGGAAGGACAGCTATCCCTGTTTGTTTATGTATTGTCTACGGCTCCCTTTGTAATCCGGATGGGAGCGGAGTAGTTGCAACAGAGACCTTGTGACCTAAAAAGCCTAAAATATTTATTATCTGGCTTTTTTTTTTTTTAAGATTTTATTTATTTGACAGAGAGAAACACAGCCAGAGAGGGAACACAAGCAGGGGGAGTGAGAGAGGGAGAAGCAGGCTTCCCGCCGAGCAGGCGGTCCGATGTGGGACTCATCGGGATCTCTGGGATCAATCCCGGGTGTCTGGGATCATGACCTGAGCCAAAGGCAGTCGCTTAACCAACTGAGCCACCCAGGCGCCCCTATTATCTGGTTTTTGAAAGAATTTGCTGCTCGCTGTCTTAGAAAATGGATGCTCCTCACACAATCAAGGCTAGTCTTTCTCATTCTTAATCTTGTTCTCTTCCATTTCTTCAGGTTGGTTAGGCTTTCCATCTGGCCTTGGCCTTTGCAACGCCACTGCCACTGTCCTCTTTCCCTCTAATCTATCAGTGTGCTGGAAGATACCAGCCTTAAAACAAGGAAACAAAACAAAACATCTCCTTTGTCCTTCAACACTCTCACGTGCCTGCCTTATCTCTCATCTTCCTCCTGACCCAAGCTTCTTAAAAGTGTTGTTTTCGTGATCTGTCTCCTACTCCTCATCTTCTAGTAACTTCTCAAACCACTTAGTCTTACTTCTGTCCCCCCAGTTGTTATTAATTAATTAATTAAACTAATCAGTTAACTTAACGAATCACACATTTAGTGAATTAACTGAAGTATTTGTTGGGGTACCATCATGTGCCAGGTTCTGTTTTAGACTCTGAGGACACAGGGGAACCAAACTGGCAGAAGTTCTTGCTATGTGAAATTTATAATCTACAGGGGGAGGCAGACATGGAACAAAATAAGTAAAATATCCAGTATGTTAGAATGGTAAATTCCATGGAGACAGATCAGTAGGGGAGGGGAGACAGGGAGCCCTGGTGGGGGTGAGAGGTTCAGATTTTCAAAGGGGTCATGAAAAGAGTCTCTGAGAAAATGACATTTGAGCAAAGATCAAAGGGAGTTGAGAGTGAGTCCCTGCCAGAGGGAACAGGAAAGCAGGAGCCCTGAAGTGGGAATGTGTCTGCGATGTTCAAGAAACTACAAGGACCAGCCAGAGTGGTCTTGAGTGAACAGGAATAAGGGATAAAATGATAGAAGGTGGAAATGGAGGGGTAATGAGAGGCTGTGTCCTGTCCCTTAGAGCCTTTTTCATGCCATTTTAAGGGTTTTGGCTTTTACTCTGAATGATTTGAGACTGTATTGGAGGTTTCTGAGCCAAGAAGTGATAAGAGTCTGACTTAGCATTTTATTTTATTTATTTATTTACTTACTTATTTAATTATTTATTTATAAAGTGCCCGTGCATGGTGGGGGGGGGCAGAAGGAGAGGGAGAGAGAGAATCTTAAGCAGGCTCCACCCAGAGCATGGAGCCCCATGTGGGGCTTGGTCTCAAGACCCTGAGACCAGGACCTGAGCCGAAATCAAGAATCAGATGCTTAACTGACTGAGCCACCCAGCCGCCCCGACCTCGCATTTTGATCCTTCGGCTACTCTGTTGAGACTAGGCCATGGCTGAGAAGGCAGGATGAGGGAAGCCAGTTAGGAGATCGTTGCCGGTCTTCCTCGACGATGTGGCTTGGATGTGGTTGGTAGTGAAGAACTGCTCCAGTTGTGAATATAGTTTGAAGGTAGAAATGCTACAGATTAGATGTGCTATATGATATGAAGAGGGGAGCCAAGGATAAATCCAAAGCTTTTGGCCTGAGCCACTGAAAAAGGTAGAATTGGCCTGAGATGAGAAAGCTTGAATTTGGAACAAGTATTAGAGGAAAGATGAGGAGTCTGTTTGGGGGCACAGTGCTTGAGATGTTGAAATATTCAAGCGAAAATGTCTAGTGTGTAGTTGGACAGATAAGTCGGGGGATCAGTGGAGAGGTCAGGGTTGGAGACAAACATGTGGAGGTCAGCATACAGATCAGAGTTAAAGCCACACACACAACGAGATGAGATCATAGCAGGGGTGGCTGAGAGAGAAGTGTACAGACTTGGGAGACTTTGGTTTTAAGAGGTTGAGAAAATGAGGAGGAACAGAGTCTAAAGCAGCAGCCGTCGATGAGATAGAAGGGACACCAGGAATATGGTGTCAAGGAGCCACGTGAGGAAAGTGATTTGAGGAGAAGGAAGCAAACAATGGGGTCCAGTGTTGCTAATAGGTTGAGGAGGATGCTGCGAATTGACTGTTGAATTTAGCATTATGTGGGTCACTGGTGACCTTGACAAGAGCAGTTTTAGTGGAATGATGGGTACAGAAGCCTGACTAGAGTGTGCTCAAGACTGAATGAGAGGAGAATTGGAGACAGAGAAGGTAGAAAAATTTTGAGGAGTTTTGCCATGAAAGGCAGCAGTGAAATCACCTCTAATGGGCAAATCTGAAGACACATGTCACTTCAATTTTTTTTTAAAGACTTTATTTATTTATTTGACAGAGAGATACACAGCTAGAGAGGGAACACAAGCAGGGAGTGAGAGAGGGAGAAGCAGGCTTCCTGCCCAGCAGGGATCCCGATGCAGGGCTCTGTCCTGGAACTCCAGGATCATGACCTGAGCGGAAAGCAGATGCTTAATGACTGAGCCACGTAGGCACCCCTCTAATTTTTTTCTTATCTATTATATTTGACATTATGTATTCACACCTCCCCCTGGCTGTGAGAGAATTAACCTCCCCAGGAGGAGCCCTCAAATAATGGCTGGTAGGAGGTGGTAGATAAGTATCAGAGCTCCTTTGCCCCTTGGGTGAATTGGGAGGCAGGTGGTTTTGCACCATGACCCATTGCACCCAGGGGAATCATCTCTAGTTGCCTACAGTGAACGTAGTTGGGTCTGAAGACACACCAGCTGCTGGTTGTCTTCCTTTGCCTGCCCCATATTCCTACTCTTCAGTTGGCATTCTCTGCTCCTCCCAAATAGATGGCTTGCTTGCCCTTGAATCCTTTTGCACAATCTGCTTCTTGGGGAACCTAAACTAAGACACTGCATAGTCAGACATAATCTAAAACTTAATAAAGCTTCAAACCACGTTATGCAATAAATACTGACTTTCAGTTTATATTTCACATATTCGCAGTGAAAAGCCCCTTCTTCAATAGCTTTGGGCAATTATAAAATGGAAAGATTGAAAAAACTTCCTTTCCCAAATAATCCCTAGGCTTTTCTTTTTCTACCTGTGAAAAGAAGAAATATATATTTTGTCTTCTTCCCATTTATTTTTTTTCAAAAATATTATGTATGTATTTGTTTATTTATTTATATTTAGATGGAAAGCGTTCATGAGTGGGGGGAGGGACAGTGGGAGAAGGAGAGAGAGAATCTCAAGCAGACGCATGCTGAGCTCAGAGCAGGATTATGGGACTCGATTTCACAACCTTGAGATCCTGACTTATACGGAAATCAAGATCAAGAGTCAGTCTCCTAAGCAACTGAAGCACCCAGGAGCCCCAGTCTTCTTCCCATTTCTGACACAAAGCTTGTAAGACTTTGGAATTTCCTGAAGGATGGGGTGACAGGAGCATCTTTGCTTATTCATAACAAGTCATCCGTGAGTTTATGCTGTGAGGTGACTCCTGGTGGGCCCCTAGATAGCCTTAGGATAGGGCTGGTTACCAGAGGAACTGACCATGTGGTTAGAGGGTTAGAACTTTCAGCCTCACCCTAGACCTCAGGGGGAGGAAGAAGAGGCTGGAGACTGAGTTCAGTCAATAAAGGCCAATGATTAAAGATGGGAATCAGAGAGCTTCTGAGGTGGTGAACACCTGCAGGTGCTGGAAGGGTGGCACACCCAGGAAGGGCAGGAAAGCTCTGAGCCCCTCCCCCATACTTGGCCTTAGGTACCATGTGGCGGTTCCTGATTTCTATGCTTTGTAATAAACTGGTGATAGGAAGTAAAATGTTTTCCTGAGGCCTGTCAGCTTTTCTTTTTTTTTTAAAGATTTTATTTATTTGACAGCGAGAAACACAGCGAGAGAGGGAACACAAGCAGGGGGAGTGAGAGAGGGAGAAGCAGGCTTCCCGCGGAGCAGGGAGCCTGATGTGGGACTCGATCCCGGGTCTCCGGGATCATGACCTGAGCCGAAGGCAGTTGCTTAACCAACTGAGCCACGCAGGACCCCCTGTCAGCTTTTCTAGCAAATTATTGAACCTGAGGAGGAGGTTGTGGGGACCCCTGATTTCTAGGCAGTTGGTCAGTACAGGTGACGGTCTTGAACTGGTGACTGGTGTCTGACACAGGGCAGTCTCGTGGAACTGAGCCCCTCACCTGTGGGGTCTGTGTCCCCTTCAGGTTGATAGTTGCAGAACTGAAGCTGTGTCTGTGGAGAATTGAACAATTGCTTGGTTTGGAGAGCACCCACATACTTGGTGTGAGAAGTGTTGTGGGTAGAAACAGGAAAGAACTACCAAAACCTAAATTCTTTTAAAAGGGTATGTTTCCTGCATTTTGAAGGCATTAGCACACTAGGAGCTTGGCCTGCTACAAGGACGAGAGCAAAGATCTGATTTCATGCTAGGTATATTCATTCTGTATCTGTGGTTTCTAATCATGTAAAATCTAGGAAATTATTAATTAGACAGTAATACTCAGTGCTCTTAGAGTGTTTCTTTTGGAGCATTTTAGAAAGTTATTCCACCTAGAATCTGAAGTCGATTATTTTATAGCCAAAGTAGTTAGGGACATAACATGCCATATAAGAAGTTAAATAATCAAATCATTTGTGTTAATTTATTATCTCTAATTTTTTTAGAAATCAAATGCTTACAAATCCAAAGTTACTTTGTCAATTAATTAAAATATTTTTTAATTAAAATATTTTAATCAAGTATAATTCTTGTGTATCCTATTTTTTACATTTGCTTGGGGTCTTTGTACTAAAAATACTCACAGTATAGAGTGAAATATACATTGTCTTATCCACATTTATCTCCAATATATGCAAATTAAATTTCAGGAATCTCAAAAAACTCTTCCCTTTATGCATCTAATTATGTTTTATAAAAAACTGGGTGAGTCCTACTTTGTCTTTTTCATAGTGAGAGTGGAAAAAAAAGAAAGAATGGAAGATCCTAAGAAGTGAGCTGAAGTCTGTATTTTTGTTATAATTCTGCTTCTTTGAGGGTTAATAGAGTAAGTAAGCTCCAATCTGTTTACAATTAGTTTAAATATTTCGCAGACTATTTCTGGTAATTTAAAAATCCCTACCTGACTAAGCTTTGCCTACTTAATATATTTCATTTTGAGGCCCCATTACCCTCTGGATAAAGTCAAATTTTTAACCGTTTGTACCAAGATTCTTTTCCCTTTCTTCCCACTTCATTCTCTATGCGGTGGCCAAATGGAAATTTGAACTAGCCTTTTCTCTATTGCATCCCAACCTATGCACATATACTTCCCTTTGTCTGGGACTTTTCTCTTTGTGTCTTTCTTCTTCCCGTCTTCCTGCCACCTTGCTCCCTCTGTAGGCTGACCTCTTCCACCTGGCTAGTGCCTATTCAACCTTCAAGTTTAGGATTCTCTGGTGTTCTTGTTGTTGTTGTTGTTTTTTAAGATTTTATTTATTTGACGGAGAGAAACACAGGCAGAGAGGGAACACAAGCAGTGGGAGTGAGAGAGGGAGAAGCAGCCCGATGTGGAGCTCGATCCCGGGGCTCCGGAATCATGACCTGAGCTGATGGCAGAGGCTTAACCACTGAGCAACCCAGGTGCCCCTCTCTGGTGTTTTTGTTTGTTTATTTTATTTTATTTATTTTTAAGTAAGTTCTACGCCCAATGTGGGGCTTGAACTCACAACCCTGCAATGAAGAGTTGCATGCTTGGGGCCCCTGGCTGGCTCAGTTGGTTGGGCATCCTACTTTTGGTTTCCGCTCAGGTCATGGTCTCATGGGTTGTGGGATCTAGCTCTGTGTTGGGCTTCATGCTCCATGGGAAGTCTGCTTGAAGTTTCTCTCCCTCTGCTGAAAAAAAGTGTTGCATGCTCCACTGACTGAGCCAGGCACCCCAAATCTAGGATTCTTTAAGGAACTCTTCTTTTGCTTCTCAGCTTGGGTCCTATTCAAAGGTTTCCTAGTGCTCTGTACATAGTTCACCTGTCATGTATCCTGCTTATGGAGTCCGCTTGCTTACCTACATCTCTCTCTAGGCTGTTGTTTCCTTAAGGAGTTGGCTGTGTTCTTGCTTTTAATCTTAGCTCTTGGCACAATGTTGACTACCTAACTAACATGGGACACAGTTAACATTTGCTAAATTAGGGCGCCTGGGTGGCTCAGTGGGTTAAAGCCTCTGCCTTCAGCTCAGGTCATGATTTCAGGGTCCTGGGATCAAGACCCACATCAGGCTCTCTGCTCGGCAGGGAGCCTGCTTCCTGCTCCCTCTCTGCCTGCCTCTCTGCCTACTTGTGATCTATCTCTCTGTCAAATAAATAAATAAAATCTTTAAAAAAACCCCAAAAAACACTTGCTAAATTAATCGATATATAAATATGAAAGTGTATATTTGATGTTATGAGAAATAAAACATAGTTATGAAGAGAAATATTTAATCTAAAATATACTAATATATTTTAGGATAAGCAAAAATTATTTTTGTTTATGTGCATGTCAGATTACTCATATCACGGTTATCCTATATTCATAAATCTAAATTAGGACGCCTGGGTGGCTCAGTGGGTTAAAGCCTCTGCCTTCAGCTCAGGTCATGATCTCAGGGTCCCTGGGATCAAGGCCCACATTGGGCCCTCTGCTTGGCGGGGAGCCTGCTTTCTTCTCTCTCTCTGCCTGCCTCTCTGCCCACTTGTGATCTCTCTCTCTGTCAAATAAATAAATAAAATCTTTAAAAAAATAAATCTAAATTATACTTCAGATATACTTTGAAAAATGACATAGATCCTAATGTAGGAAGGCTTGGTCCATGGAAGATATAAAGTATGTTTTTCCCCCCATGGGAATCAATACAAATATAGATGTTAACAACAACAGAAAGAATAACCATCAGTTCAGTGATTATAAAGTATTTTGTGATTGGAAAAATGGATACCAAGGCCCTCCTGTCAGTTTACTGAAAAGATTATTTTCTCCTGGAGTGCTACACAGGAGCGGGCACCAGAGACCTAGAGTTCTAAAGGGGCTTCAAGTGTCCCCAGGGGAACTGCAGGGAACAACATTTGTGCCCCAGGCTTCTGGAACAGAAAGATTACAAGAAAGTGAGTCAGAGCAGGGGAATTTAGGAATCCACTGAGGATGCCTGAAAAGGGTCCATGGCCCCCATCACACTCTAGAGATATTATTGTGGCTATAATCAATTAGAAATGAAAGACAATGTTAACCTGTATTTTGTGGGGATGTCCTCAGTCGATAAAAAGAACTTGTCTGTGAGTGTCTATTTTGCTTATGTTATTGGCTAGGGGTAAATTAAGTAAAAATACCTAGATCCAAAGAAATATAATGATTTGAGGCTTGTTAATGTCTGATTTTGGAAATAATTTTGTATTTAATATAAGCTTTAATATTAATAACAAATATTTACACAATGACATCACATCATGGCACTCTTATTTAATTCTATTATTCCTGTGAATTAGAAATTATTATAATACCTATTTAATGTCAGAGGAAACAGTCTAAGATAATGCACATAGCTGGTGATAGAGCAATGCCTGAAACCTGGCTTCTGATTATAAATCCAGTATTTTTCCCATGACTCCAGTTGCAAAGGACTGCTTTACATATTGAAGTGATTCAGGTAAGTTCATTTCCCAACATTTTAATTACTCATTTATCTATTCATGCTCCACATATTTGTAGAGCATCCATTTTGTGGCAGTTTCCTCATCTGTAAAAGGGAATAATAATAGTACCTACCTCATAGATAACTGATGTGAGAGAGCTGAGGTATAAATTGCCTTCATAGTTTTCAATAAAACTTAACTGTTGAGTATTATTATTTTTGAATACTGGAACTAGCTGATCTCCCAGGTCCTTCCAGTTTCTTACCATCTTTGATTCTGGTCTGGAGTTCTTAAACAGGCATTAGTGATCAGTGTGATGCAGGATACGGCTGGGTTAGGCCAAGATTTTGGCATCTGTGGGCAACTGTTTCATGAGCCACATTATCTACATATTTTTATATTTTGATTATTCTATAATAACTGTTTGTGATTGTAATTATATATATGTATGAAATTAAAAATCCTTTAAATTATTTTTGGCAGCAGGCAGGGAATCAAAATATTTAAACAATTCAAATTACTTTGAATTTCAAATTACTCAGAAGGACAGATTTCCTTGTTTCACAATTAAACTGAAAATTAATTTTTAGAAAGAATTCAAAGTATATATTCTATATATTTTTTACTTACTTATATGACATCATCATGACTGCAAAAGCAACTGAAAGAGCATATTCCCATAATATATTCTAATAAGAAATGATACTTTGAATATGTAAATATCATAGTTATCAGGTCTTTGATTAGCCTAAGAACTTTTTCCTGTCCTTCTCCAATAAGAGAAAATAGTTTCTTTCTTTTTGCAGCTAAATGATAAAACTTGGTACTTTTACATTTTTCATCACATTTGTTCTCATCTGAATCTTCTATCAGTGCTTTTTTCCGATCTTAGAACTGGCCACATTAGGTCATCACTGGCTTGCCATTCAGTTATGGGACACACTTTATAAGAGATATAGACAAACTGGAGAAGAAAGTGACTGGATTTGCAGCCATGTAATTTAAGAAAAGGGTGAAAAAAAAATGAGGATTTTAATCTGGGGAAAGTCCAAGAGGAAGCTGTGGTCCAGGGAAGCTGCCTTTGCATTTTTGAAGAGGTGCTATGTTCAAGAATGACTAAGGGTGTTCAGTATGGCCTCAAGGGACAGAATTAAAACCGGGCATATTTTGGAGCTGTCTCCAAGAGTGAGTTTTCTAGTGCTGCAGGTACACACAGTCTCTGGACTGCCTCTCAGTGCGTGTGAGACAGGATTCAAGTGATGTTCATAGAGTCATTGTTGTTGAGACACTTTTGTACTTAATTGTTAGATTTCTATGTATAACATTACCTTCCTTTTCTTCACTGCATCTTAATTCTCTCAGTATTTTCTTTACGTGTGAAACACTTTTCTTTCTTGTTGTTTAAAATTAAAGTCATTTCCTAATACTTTTATTAAGTTGGATGGTTGGAGAGAAGTTTCTTCCATTATCTTCCTCCATTGACTGCAATCATGCCTTTATTATGAAACTGCATCCCATTGGAACACTGACCTCATGATAACCGAGGTAATAAAGTGTTTTATGATCTCATTAGAACCTTGACGTGGATGTGTGCTGTGCGTGCACTAGCTTGTTTACCATTTTTCTTGTAGAATATTCCATATCCTTTAGACTGTGCATATTTTGGTTTAGAGAGATTTGATTATGCTGATAGTCACTTATTTGTCTTTTGTACAATATTAAAAAATTACAGTCTTCAAAAATTTCATTATATTATCCATATTGTAACTATGCTAAGGAAAAAAAAGTTTTTCATTTTGAATTTGTTCTTGTCATAATTCACTGTTCATGACCAAAATTTCTAAGCCAGAGAAAATTATATGAAAGAAGTGTTTTTGTAAATTCATTTTAGAAAATAACAAGAGGATGTTTTCAATTAAAGCTGCTTTCTCTGAAAGTGCAGATTTAGAGTTCATTTCTTTAGACTATTTACATCATGAAAGTAAAAGTTTATGTGTTGTATGAGAATGTGGACTTCTTTTTTGCACCCAATTTTTTTCAATACAGTACTGGGATGAGGGTTTTTTTGGGAAATTTGCAAGTGAATTTATATTCTACACAAATGTTAAGTCAGCAAATTTGGAAACATTTCCACCGCTGACTTCAGATTTCTAAACAAAGGGGTTAAGTTTACTGAGTGAGACATTAATTTGCTTTCTTCTGCCACTTTTCACACACATACAAAAAAACCCTGTTAGAAATTTTCAATAAAATAATTTGACTTGACCAACATGATTAACACCAAGACTGGGGGACGATCAGGCATAATTCAAGTAATTGTGCGAATGTGGACAAAATATTTGAGAGATGTTTTCCTCCTTTGGAACTCCATAGCCATGGCCAGTGGCCCGTAAGACATGGGATGCTTCTCAACACAGAACACTCATTACAATTCATCTTTCAGGACTTTTATAGTTTCAACAACTCTTTGAGTTTTTGTTTTTCATGTGAAGATTGGTGTACAGACGGTGCTCTTTGGGCATAGGACATAGGAGATGCTCCTTAATGATTCTTCCAGCTTTATATTTATATGGTCTAAAGAATTGGCTGTTAGGTTTTTTCTTTTTACTCTCTTACAAGGACGTGTTTGATTAGAATTGAGATGTTCTATTTTTTCGGCATATCTAAGAAATACATACACATATTTTTCTTATGCGAGCTATTAAAAGGAAGTCAAGTCACTCAGGTTTCCAAAAGCACCTTAATATTTATTTTCAGTTACTGTTTCGCTTTTTCGAGAGTCAGCAAAGCTGACTAACGGGCTAAGACCAAGGAGTTGCGTTCCACACGCCGGCCTCACAACGCTCCTTGGAAATCGGCGGGGCGGCTCTTCACTTGTGCGCCCCCTTTCTCCCAGAGGCGTGCGCAAATCCCTTTCTGTTTCTGGAGAAGCCACTCAGAGCGCATGCTCTGCTGATGTCCGCGCTGTAGCGCCATTTTCATATCGTAGGGACTGTCCTCTAATTAGGAGCGCCCGTAGGGCACCCGGTATTAAAGTTGTTCAGTGTGAGGAGCTTCACAGGAACAAGAGAAGGGCTTTTTTTTTTTTTTTTTTTTTTTTTTTTTGAGATGACCCACTCCCTGCAGCGCTTCAGCTAAGACTACGCAAAGAGATTTCTTTTGTGCCAATTTCCCTAGTGTTCAAGTGGCCCTCTCCTGTGCCGCGGGTTCCGTTCCTCCCCGCTCCCCACCCCCCGCGGGCTTCGCTCCTTCGCCCCCGCTCCTGGGCCAGAGCAATAGAGGTTAGGCACTTGTGATTTTGCTCCCGTAGTGGTGGCCCCATTGAGAGGACGTGGGGGACCAGATGGAAACGAGGAAAAAGCACAAGTTATATCAAAGTCCAGTATGTGTAGAGGAAACCCGTACATGTTCTTTTGAGCGAGGAGGTAGCACCTTATTATTATTTTTTATAAAGATGGAGATCCGTCAGTGGGGGGAGATGCGGACGGCTTCAAAGATTTGCTAATAGGCAGGGCTCGGGGATTGAGGTCTTTAAGTGTGTGCGGGTGTGTGTGTGTGTGTGTGTGTGAGAGTGTGTGTGTGCGCGCGCGTGCGCTCGCTCAAGAGTTTAGGGGAACGTGGGTGAAGGGGCGAGAGACGGAAAAGAAAAATCTAAGAAGACTTAGTGGGTGCAGAAAAGGAAGGGGCGCCGGCGCATTCTTGCCAATGAAGCGGCAATAGCGCGGTTCCCGACATCCACTCCCTTCTTCACCGTTTCATTCATAAGTTTCTGGTCTGGAGGCCCCGCCCGGCTCTCCTGGGCCGAGGGCCCCGTTTCCTGTACAGCAATTGGTGGACGGCAACAAAGCCTTAGCAACTGGCTCCTAGTGACCCGCGGGGCGCCTGGTAACTGGGGCGCGGGGCCCGCACCAAGAAAGGAGCGGGGCTGTCCCTTTAAGGGATGGCCGCGGAGCCGTGAAAGTGGAGGGGGCAGAGGGAGGGCGGGGAGGAAGGTCTGAGGGCGGACCTAGGGGGGAGGAGGAGGAAGAGTTGCTGCTGAAAGGAGGTGGCGAAGGAGGAGCCGGAGCAGCTGCTGCCAGCCCGCGGGCATCGGAGTCCTGCCCGCTGCGGCACGAGTAGCCACGGGCGCGATCCGGGCCAGACGTCTCCTCCTCCATGATCACTTTGGGAGCTGGGGGAAGACTTTGCCCGGCCGTGAGAGCTGGTGTGCGTTTCCCTCGCGCGGCGGCGGCGGCGGAGCAGCTGCAGCAGCCGGGTCCGAATCGGAGCGGCCACAGCCTGGGGCGTGTGCGCCCCGCGCGGAGCGGGCTCGGGTTCCCCACGGAATGTCCCCGGGGCGCCCCGCGCGCTGACCCCCCAGCCGCCTCCGCCTTCGGCGCCTGCTGCCTCTCTTGGGCGTGCTCGGTGTTCGGGACTGCAAGTGCCCCGGCTCCGGGGCAGTGGGGAAGCCCTCGGGGGCGGGTGACCTCAGCTGGCCGCGACCCAGCCCTCCCCCGTGCGTATCTCGCTTAAGATGGCAGCGGAGTCAGGGGAACTAATCGGGGCTTGCGAGTTCATGAAAGGTGAGGAGCAGCCGCCCCGCATCCTCCAACCCTCCCTCGCCCCCAACTCTTCACTTCTAACCCCTCCGTCCCAACTGCTGTCTCCAGCTTCTCCCGGGGTCCTCAGTGTCCTGCAGTCGCTGCGCGCGCTCTCGTCCCCTCTCCGTACTACCTTCTCCCGGAGGACCCCCTGCTTCCGGCTTCTCTGTCTTTCTTGCGTCCCTGGTTCCCTCTGCAGCTCCCTCGGATGGCCTCCCCGCCCTGTAATGGGACAGCGCCGGGTTGGGACCGGCTTCTGCACACAGCAGCTGGTGGAGATCCTGCTCCGGTTAATTTTTTCGGTCTCCTTTATCCCGCTTTTGCTCGCCTGGGTTTTCTGGACACCCCCTCCCTCCCCCAGTCACACCTTCTGGTCCCTTCCTCCCTTCCTCTTCTTGAAGTCTTCGGAGCTTCAGGCTCACCTCTCTTCCCCTTCCGCAGCTGCTGAGGTCTGATTTCTGAGCCAAACTTGCATCTCCAGTTCTACGGGTACCCCCAGCTTTTGTCTACTCCGGCTGGCTTGAAACAGGGGAGATATGGGAACTCTGCCCTCCAGCTGAGTGTCTCAGTGGGGTCCCCTTCTCACCTCTCTGTTGTGCTCTTGGGTCTCTGGGTTTCTGGGAGAGATCAGGTTTCTGCACGAATTCCACGTGTTAATGGGGTCTTTAAATAATGGGTAGCAGTATATTTTGATCTTTCGTGTATTATCACCACTCCCTACGTTCAGCTTCCCTACTTCTCATACGTTTTCTCCCCTCTTTTAAACTTGTCTTTCAGATCGGTTATATTTTGCTACTTTAAGGAATAGACCAAAAAGCACAGTAAATACCCACTATTTCTCCATCGATGAGGAGCTGGTCTATGAAAAGTAAGTTTCTGTGGTTTTTTATTTATTTATTTTTTCCTCAACCTTTTAGCCTGTTGGCTTTTTGGTGAGGGAACCCTATGCACCTTTATGGCAGTTTTATCCCCCCCCCACCCCATGGTACAAGTAACAATACCATTTTTTAAAGACTCAGATGCTTGGGGAGAGGTGCGAGCAAAGTTAACATAATGTGAACCTGTCAACAGCCTAGTCCTTTTAAACCTTTGTCTATATTAGCTCTTCCTGCCACCACGACACATTGCCACTGGAGATACCTAACGCTTCCCCGAGTAGGACCAGGGAGACTCTCTGTCCTTGCTAGCCGCTGTAAGTGGCTGTGAATCAGCCCTGGAGTATTTATGGGGCACCCACAGAGTACAGGGAAGTGTGTGTATTACAAGGGCTTCAGCTTTCCAGTTCACAAGGCTTCTGTTGTCTCGCAGTATGTTTTTGTTTCTGCAGCTCGTTTTTGGAAAGTGGGACATGTTTAGTTGGAGGTAGCTGTACCCAAGTCCTATCTATGAGTAAGGTTTACCTGTGTGAGAAATTATCGGGTGATTTTCTTTGGGCGCCCCCAGGCTTCAGAGCATTACTTTCTTTGTCTTTGAGGAAGTGGTATAGGAGCGCTGATTTACTTTATTTGGTTACTTTGCCTCTGTGGGATTAGGATTTGAGAGAAAGGCAATTAATTTACAGGAAAAGGATATCCTAATACTTTAAGGGCAATAAAAATTTAATTAAAGAGAGATAAACTTCCACTCAGTAAAAGCTACAGATAATAAAGAATAGGAAGGCTGAATTGACTTGATTATGTTCTCCTTAAAAGAGCTGGTGTTTCAGAGTAGTCCAGTATATTTTAATGTAAACATTTAATTTGACTTTCTTGTTGTTTAATCAAACATACAATTAAATGAACATAGTTAAATGAACCATAGTAAGCTTCCTCAGACATGTCCTGTTAACAGGGATTTTCACCTATCTGCCTTAGGATTTGTGGGTCCCACCAAGGCATTTGAAGGGGGAAAGTATTCACCACTTTTAAGAGGGTTATCTTTTATTTGAGGGAAAACCATCTTTAAGTGTCACTTCACCATAGGGATTCTTGAAACTGATATCTTCAGGAATTTCTCCTAGTGGTGCTGGAGGTAGGATGCTTCTTCAATGGCTGAAGTCAAAGTGGGGAATGAAAGAGCCCTTTGCTGCTGCTTATGAATGCGCAGAGTTGCTGCCTCAAGGAGGTCTAAATCCCTGGTGTCAGATTACAGCTCTGCCCCTAGACCGAATGGAGGACTGCATGGCCTGCTCCCTGACCCCCAGTACCTGGGTGATGTCACTGCTCACAGTGTTTATTGAGTGTGCACTCTGTTGTTGGCAATGTGTATTGTTGTGGCTTTCTTTTTGTGAGGTTAGGATTTGGGGACCTCTTGCGCATCTGAGGGTGGGGACTGTGTATGTGTCACTGTGTTCCAGTCTGCAGACTGACGTGCCAGAGGCTGTTACTGTATCATGGAACAAGCTTCTGTCATTGAGGTCTGAGTTACTTCTTTAGGGATGGCTAAGTGGTAAATCTAGCAGGAAATTACTGTTGGCCATGAAACACAGTTGCTTGATGGTTTTCTGATTGTAGCATTGAGGGTGAGGAACATTTTCTGTGTATTTAATGTTGGTATTTTAGGATAGGGTGACAAATCCCATTCCTCTTACATTTTTTTTTAAGACTTTATTTATTTATTTGACAGAAACACAGCTAGAGAGGGAACATTAGCAGGCCTCCCGCCAAGCAGGGAGCCCGATAGTAGGGCTCGATCCCGGGATTCAGAGATCATGACCTGAGCTGAAGGCAGATGTTCAATGCCTGAGCCACCCAGGCATCCCCCATTCCTCTTACATTTATTCTGCTGTATTTCTGGTATCTCGTAAAAAAAGACTTGCTGGGGAGACCATCCCATTTCTATTGTGAGTTTTGATGTCATCTGAAACTATGACGAGGACTTCAGCATAGGTGGAGCGTACATTTCTCTTGGTTTGGACTTGCCCAGCTACCTTGCCACAGTGGTGGCCGTGGTCTGGTTAGCCGTGATTCCATCTTTGTTGTGACCCCCAACATATTACTCATGGCTAGGTGCTGGAGAGAATACGCTGGTGATGAATGCACATAGGACCTTTGAGGAGCCACAAGCCTGTAGGGCGAACGGCAGCAATGCAGTGAGAAGGACAGAAAGAGAACTGTCTTCAGGTTCACACAGCTCCTGTGCTAAGAGGAATTCCCAGACAGGTGGAAGCACATTTGGTTGAAGTGTTTAGAAAAGGGCTTCCTGGAGGAGTTACAGTTGGTTTGAAAGCTGGACAGAGTTTTATCAGGCTGAGATGTGAGAGGACAGATCCCAGAAACAAGAGCAGCGAGGCTGAGGAAGGAGGCTCCGGGGTGGGTTCAGGGACTGGTGCAAACTGAATTGCAGGGTGGGGATCTGCTGTTTCATCAGATGCCATTGGACTCTGGGATTTGGGCGGCCATGGTGTGACTGGATCGGGGCTAATGGCGAATAATGGTAAACATTTGTTGAGTGTTTAAATGCAGGCTAGGTGCTGTTCTATGTGTCCCACAACTATTGATCATGAATTAATTTTATTTTCACAACAATTCCATGAGGCTGGCACTATTATTCTTAGGGTGCAGAGGTGATGAGAGTTAGGGTACAGAGAGGTTAGGTAACTTGCCCAAGGTCACAGAATGAAGATGTAGCAGAGCTGGAATTTGAAACTGGGCCCTCTGCTCCTGGAGTATGTATATCTTCTGTCAAAAAGCCAATATGAGGGCTGCCTGGGTGGCTCAGTCGTTAAGTGTCTGCCTTCGGCTCAGGTCATGATCCCAGAGTCCCAGGATTGAGCCCTGCATCGGGGCTCCCTGCTTGGCGGGAAGCCTGCTTCTCCCTCTCTCACTCCCCCTGCTTGTGTTCCCTCTCTGGCTGTGTTCTCTCTGTCAAATAATAAGATCTTAAAAAAAAAAAGCCAATATGATAGCATCATCTAAAATGGGTTAGGGTGGAAGTAGAAACCCACTTAGAAAAATTCTGGAATGTTCAAGGGGAAGAAATAAGAGCTTAGATTAGGATTGGCGGCAATGGTGGTAGAAAGAAGAGCTCCGAATCGGTGTGACTAGCAACAGAGTAGGTGGATGGGTTGGGGTTGCTGAGGAAAAAGAGAAGGCAAAGAAGTCCTTAAGACAGCCTAGGTCCCAGTGAGCCTGCCGGGGCCATTCACTGAGCAAGAAGCCCAGTGAAAGGGGCGCCTGGGTGGCTCAGTTGGTTGAGCGACTGCCTTTGGCTCAGGTCATGATCCTGGAGACCCGGGATCGAGTCCCACATCGGGCTTCCTGCTTGGCAGGAAGACTGCTTCTCCCTCTCTCACTCCCCCTGCTTGTGTTCCCTCTCTGGCTGTGTTTCTCTCTGTCAAATAAATAAAATCTTTAAAAAAAAAAAAAGCACAGTGAAAGAATTGGCCTTGGTGGGGACATCAGGCATTCCATTTTGATCATGTTGAATTTAAGGAATTTAAGAGACATTGCATAGAGCTGAAGTTCTTAAATTTGGGGGTTTTTCCCTAGAGGGTTGATAAAGCTGCAGGAATGATGTGATTTGGGGGAAGAAAGAGAAGTTGTCAAGGTCTGGATTTTACAGGCAGGGCTAGGAAGAGAGGAGCGAGGGAAGGAGGAAGAAATAAACAGAGAAAAAGGTGGACAAAGGGCAGAGAGAGAGAAGAAAGGGAGGAGGGACAGAGGCCTGGGAATCCATCTTGTCAGTGCTCTTTCTTTGGGAAATGTAGGATGAGAGATTCTGCAAAGTCCCCCGAAGCATGTATAGTAACATGTGTTCTGTCTGTGGAGGATGTCTTGTAAGGAGAAAAATCTTGACTGTGAAGTCATACTGTACACCTCTCCTAGGAAAGGAGTGTTTGCATACCTCATCACACAGGCCTTGTACAGCCTCGTAAGTGTGTACTTACCCACTAAATGTATAAATGAAATGCCGCCTCTCTGGCTAAATTATCACCTTGAAATGCAACTAGTATTTTTGAATCAGGAACTAGACTCTTCAGAGATTAGGCTGTGGGTACTGTGGACGCAGCTGTGTTTTGTGCAGATGTTTAGTTAGTTCTAAGAGGATGATAGCACTCCATGATTGAAATGGTGACCTTCCGGGAAGCAGGTGGAGAAAATTTAACAATGGCCCCATGAGATGAGGCTATTTATTAGAAATGAAAGTCTGTGGCATTTTAAAACAACTTCTCACATTAATATAAAGGCCTGAGCAGTTTTAGTAAAATGTGGTTGATAAGAAATCCGTACATTTATCCTTGGGTTATGATTTCACAAATCAGATTTAAAATCGGAGTATGGCTAACACACCCGTGGAACAAAAATAGCCCCATATGAAGGGAGCCTTTCAAAGATTTATCTGTATTTGATTAAGCTACAAATAACACGCAGCTCTCCAGAAAGGCTAATTCTTTGGTTTTGGAATTGGGCCCTGTAATCCAAATAGAGGCTTACTTTTTATAAGTTGGCTCACATATTTTTGGCTCAAAAGTTAGCAAGATGAAATATGTTAATTGTTATCACCTTTGTGTGCCCCTCCTGACTATGATGATGGGAATAGGGTTGGATGTTAATGCAGGGAAAGCCAGTGTGCTGTGAAGGATAGGGTAGAGGGTCTTCATTTCCAACCTTGTCTATTTTCATCTCTCCTCTCACTATGTTTGCAAAGAAAAGATATGGAGAATGCAGGAGAGAACTTTCCATGGACATACTCTGGGTACTGAATATTAAGCAGTTTCTGAAGTGACTTGAAGCATTTCACCAAATGTTTTAGCATGGAAGAATGAGCAGCCTCTAATGAGGACTAATTAGCCAAATTGAAGATTTAAATAATTTAAAATGTTCAATTTTCACTTAAGCTTTATTAAAGCACCCTGATATTAATGCAACCAGGGATTCTTGAGTAAATAATATATAGAAGGATGGATGATTTCTTTCATAGCCTGTAGAATAGGTACGAGTCAGAATGTGGCTCTAGGACATCTTTGAGAGAGATACAGAAAAACTTCGCTTGCCTGGAAATATTTGTGGGAATGGAGCGCGAAGGAACCCTGTTTGTTTTCGATTTTTGTTTTCAATTAATATGTGGCAGGGGAGCCTGGGTGACATAGTTCTTTGGGTGACAGACTCTTGGTTTCTGCTCCTGTCATGATCTCGGAGTCGTGGGATCAAGTGCCTTTTCGCCTCTGTGCTCAGTGGGGAGACGGAATTTCTCTCTCTCCCTCTGCCTCTGCCCCTTCTGCTTGTACTCTCTCTCTCTCAAATAAATAAATCTAAAATTTTTTTAAATATGCGGCAAGTAGGTTACTTTAATGGAAAGGCTGATG
Source organism: Spilogale gracilis (assembly GCA_004023965.1). NCBI lineage: Eukaryota > Metazoa > Chordata > Mammalia > Carnivora > Mephitidae > Spilogale > Spilogale gracilis. The sequence continues at coordinate 264,283 of PITA01000147.1, read as the reverse complement.
CCATTTATGGACATGCACAAATATATGATCTATAGAGTCTTAGGGCCATCATTTGGTACCCCAGCTCTTCATATTAGTTGTTGTGATATTGACAGAAGAGGAGACATAGTTGAATTTGAAGACAGATTTCCCCATGGGAATAAAAAGCAAATCATTACAATATCTTACATTAATAGTCCTGCTCCAGATAGTGTTCTTGTTCTCTGTATGCATTCACTCAGTCTTCAGAAGAACCCTGGGAGTTAGGTGCCATTATCATGACCATTTTACAGATGAGGAAGCTGAGGCTCAGAGGGAAAGCAACACCAGAGGTCACTCAGCTAGTAGTTAAATTGTTGAGCTGGGATTCAAGCCGTGCGTAATGAGCCCTGAAGTTCATGTTATTAGGCTTCTAGCAAGTTCCCAGTTGTCTTGAGCCAGGGGCTGGTGGGGAGGGTGCTGAACAGTTTTACCCCTCCGTGGCACGCCTGGGCCTTCTAACTTGGGATGGCTTTGGTAAGAAACGTGCTACTGACAGTATGGGCACCAACTTTATGTCTGGGCCATATGTGGGAATGTGTGGCAGTAATGAAAATGATTTTTCCTCTTTTGTGGGTGTAATTTTGCTTTTTTTCCCCCTCTAAGTGGATTACCAAAAAAATTGAATTATCATTCTATGTTTAATGAGATGGATGAAAATAAAAGAAGCCCAGCTTCTGAAAACTTCTTTTGCAGGCTGTCCAGTGAAATGTTCTTGCTTCTTAACTCGTGTAACTTAAGATATAATAGTTTCTATATGGAATTCTCCTAAAAACTCAGAAAGAAAACTTTTTCACTTTAAAAGATGGTATGTTTAAACTTTCTTCTCCCTTTCTCCTTTCTTCCATCCTAACTTTGCAAAAATAACCTGGCATTGTTCAGAGCTACTTTTTTCATCCTCTGTTTGGAACCAATTTTAGGGGTGTGTGTGTGTGTGTGTGTGTGTCCATATAACCAACAGTACCACATAGTGTATGTGATGAGGAGACACACATTTCTGTGTATACACTAACCTGCTAATTCTCAATTCAGCGACATACTAGAGTCAAATTTTACTTTCTAGGTATTGATTTAATTAAATACTTGCTGTTTTGGGGTGCATTGGTGGTGCAGTCTGTTGGGTGGCTGACTCTTGGTTTCAGCTCAGGTTGTGATCTTGAAGTCATGGGATTGAGCCCCGAGTCAGGCTCCCCACTCAGAGTGGAGTGTACTTGAGTTTCTCTCTCCCTCTGCCCCTCCCCACTGCGCACGTACTCTCTCTTTCATAAATATATAAATCATTAAAAAAATACTTGCTGTTTTGACCTACTAGGCCTTCATAGTGGGTAGACTGTCTCTAATCATCACAAGGACAAATTGTAATTCAGTTCTTTCAATTTGCTTGAGATGAGCCCGACAAAAACATAAAATTTAACCAAGGTGCTAAGGACTCAGTTAAAAAATCAGCGCTGGTCTTAATCAGGCGACCTGACAGAGGGATCCAAGTGGGCTGTCGGAGCGTCCAATGGGAGCTGTCTGCCGTCCAGGTTCTTTCTGTGCCAAGTCACCATGGGGTGGCTTCATTATTCTGTTTGAAGTAGGTTCCAGAGACATCAGATGTTCTCATTTGTAAGTTCATAAACACATTCCAAAGCCCAAAGCAAATTACTTTTACTTACCCACAGCTTTAATACACCTTTGTGCTTAAAAAAAGAAAGAAAACCCTTGATGCACTTTCATAGGAAGTGAAAAAAGTGAAACTTAAAACTTAGAAATGGTTGAAAATTGTTGGAGAAGGAACTACCGTTTAGGTGGGCTAGCTTTCGGTGTGGAGCTCTGTGCTGATGTTTTGGGGGGTCCACAAATACATACAGAAGACAATGAATACAGATACAGTCAAGGGAAGTATATGACCAAAGTTCCAAAGGTATGTGTTAGGAAAACCAGGAAGGTAGACGGTATTCCTGCCCAGGGTGATAAAGACTTCACAGACTGGCTTGAACTCTTTTGAAGGGTGTGAAAGAGCAGAGAGTGTGTTTTATCATCTTTGTGAGGACATGTACTACCTGTTTTTGCTAACCATTGTATTCCTACAACCCAGCAGGATGCCTGATGCACAGCTGGAGCTCACAAAATTTTAGCTGAATGAACAAATGAGTGAGAGAAAGAGGAAGGAAAGAAAGTAGAGATTCCAGTGTTTGGAGTGAGCAAGATTCTTTTTTTTTTTTTTTTTAAAGATTTTATTTATGTATTTGACAAAGAGAAATACGGCTTGAGAGGGAGTACAAGCAGGGGGAGTGAGAGAGGGAGAAGCAGGCTTCCCGCTGAGCAGGGAGCCAGATGTGGATTTTGATCCCAGGACTCTGGGATGATGACCTGAGCCAAAGGCAGATGCCTACCAACTGAGCCACCCAGGCGCCCCATGGAGTTAGCAAGATTCTGTTAGGTGAGGCAAAATATTTGAATGCAGAGAGGTCCCAGGGCAGGCTGGACACATAGTTGGGGACTGGATGGTGGAAAGCTGTTTGGACCTCAGTTGTGCTAGTTTATCAGTGGGCAAAGAGAGACTGATCAGAGCTCTGGTTTAGGCTGGGAGGTGGGGGTCTCTTTAGGCTGTGGGAGGATTGTAGCAGTGGGGACAGAAGGGCCAGAGGAGGGCTGGAGGAGGAAGCTAGAAGGGATGGATTGGTTTATTTGGGATTGACCAGGTCAGGGAGCCGGTGAGGAATTGAACATGCAAGTTCAAGGTTTCTGGCCTGGGCGACTGGGAAGAGGAGATACCTTATAGTAGGCAGTTTATGTAGATCAGAGGAAGGTTTGCCTTTTTAATGCTTGGTTTTGTTTTGGGGATAGGGAACGGAAGTAAAAAGGGGGGTTTATAATGAAAGTAAAAGGAGAGGTCTTTGCCTTTTGTGATCTTTAAGGAGAAAACAGATAATGCCTGCTCAGGAGTTTTGTTTTAGATATTGTTTAAAAACTGAACTGGGCTTTCTAAGCTAGGTGTCAAATTCTTTCTTTTGAGCTTTACTTTCAATTTACCTAAAAAACTTGGGTTTTGTTAATCATCTAAATACTTCCAGGACCACCAAAGAATCAGATGGTGAATGAGAACCATCAAAATATCACCTTATTCATTTAAAGTATGTACTGTTTATTCCTGGACCTGACAACTTGGAAACATCTGATGAATGATCACAGTTACTTGTAATTGACAGTGAGTTCCTTTGTAAGAAATAGTTTGTGTGAATTATAGTTTTTGAACAAAAACATTTTTTTTTAAGATTTAATTTATTTATTTGACAGAGAGAAACACAGCTAGAGAGGGAACACAAGAAGGGGGATTGAGAGAGGGAGAAGCAGGCTTCCCGCCGAGCAGGGAGCCGGATATGGGGCTTGATTCCAGGACTCTGGGATCATGACCTGAGCCGAAGGCAGTCGCTTAACCAACTGAGCCACCCAGGTGCCTCGAATAAAATGTTTTCTTAAGAAAAGACTTTATTTATTTGAGAGAGAGAGAGAACAAGTGATGCGGAGGGGCAGCGAGATAGAGGAGAGAGAGAGAGAGAGAGAGAGAGAGAGAGAAAGAAAAGCAGACTCCCTGACAATGCAGGGCTCTATCCCAGGACCCTGTGATCATGACCTGAGGTGAAGGCAGCAGCTTAACCAACTGAGTCACTCAGGTGCCCCTGAATAAAATGTTTCATGTATTAATTTATGCAATTAATATTTTGGTCTTAAAGATGTTCACATCCTATTGATGAACTGAAGAATTTGCTGGTTTGAACTTTTTCTTTTGTTAAAAAATTTAATTTTCTTTTGGAGAACCAGGAAAGATGGTTTATTCCACATTTGTTCTCCTTGGTGGATATATTCTAGTAATGAATTTATCTGATTGTGTTTGGGAATGTGGCATTTCAGGGAGGCAGCTCTTACAAAGAGTTGGGAAATCCCATCTTGAAATATGAAAACAGTTTTATAATTTGTGGAACTTTTCTAAGATGAATCTGCATTCCTGCCTTCTTCAAGAGTTTCCTGCTTATGATTTGCTTTTTATCCCCCTGTAATACTGTAATCATATAATTTTATGATAAGTTCATTGGTCATACAGTTTCACTGTAATTCAGGGATGGTTTTAGCTGCTTTGAAGGAATGAAGGGCTCTCTTTTTATGTAGCAGATGGTGCTTATTTGCTAAATATCTTGTTATCTTTTAGTGTTTTTAATTTAGTCAGTCAGTTTTTATTGATGGCTAACTACTAGATGTTGAGTATGTTTTAGGTGCTGCTTACTATTTAATTAGCTTTTGACATTACTGTCCATGTAGCAGCCCCTAATAGCTGCCTCCTCCCTACGGTCTTGTGAGTCTAATATACTATGGGCATAGAAACCAGACATCATTTTTTATTAGCCTTTGGTACAAAATAAGACTAAATAGCCTCTGTGTGAGAGCGAGACTGTCTTATAACTAGGCTAAAGGGCATGGGTTTCAGGGCGCCTGGGTGGCTCAGTCAGTTAAGTGTCTGCCTTTGGCTCAGGTCATGATCCCAGAGTCCTGGGATCTTGCCCTACATTGGGCTCTCTGCTCAGCAGGGAGTCTGCTTCTCCCTCTTCCTCTTCCTCTGTGCTTTCTCCCTGCGCCCGCTCAAGTAAATAAATAAATGAACAAAATCTTAAAAAAAAAAAAAAGGCCATGGGGTTTTGTGGCAGGCTTTAGAAGAAACAATAAGACTTTATTTTCTGGCTTACTTATAATTTTCATTTTTATTCCAGATTGGGGATCCTTGAGTAACGGATCTGTCTTCCTTCCTTTCTTCCTTCCTCTTTCCCTCCCTCCCTTCCTCCCTCCCTTTCTTCCTTCCTTCTTTTCCTTTCTAGGGGTAGAAGGGAAGTAGGTGCAGAGGGAGAGGGAGAGAGAAAATCCCAAGCAGGTTCCATGCTTGGTGCAGAGCCCAATGTGGGGGGTCAGTCTCACAACCTTGAGATCATGACCTGAGCCGAAATCAAGAGTCAGCTGCTTAACTGACTGAGCCACCCAGGCACCCCCAAATTCTTTCTTTCTTTCCCTTCCTTCCTCCCTTCCTTCCTTCCTTCCTTCCTTCCTTTAAAGATTTTATTTATTTATTTGACAGAGAGATACAGTGAGTACAATTAGACAGAGCAGTAAGCAGAGAGAGAGGGAGAAGCAGGCTCTCCCCTGAGCTGGGAGCCCGATGCGGGGCTTGATCCCAAGACCCTGGGATCATGATCTGAGCCGAAGGCTGTTGCTTAACCAACTGAGCCACCCAGGTGCCCTCAAATAACTAATTTCTTATTGTATACATTTCTCTTTCCTTTGAGAGGGTGTGGCATTGATATGGCATTTACCTTAGTCCTAGTAATCAGTTATTGATTCTCTGTAGCTGAATTAATCTGAAACGTTAAAGACTTTTTTTTTTCCTAAATGAGACATAAAAAGGTTTAAAAGGTCTCCTCTAGGAAGCTGTGAATGGTGGGCTTGTGAAGGAGTGCCTTTCCTGTTCTGATAGCCCCTCACTAGGGACCACTTTGCATCTTGTTCCACAAGCCCCATAGCAGATTGGCTGCAGCTCTAGAAAACCCCAAAGTAGAGGGTTAGGATGATTGTAATGCATCAAAACTCTCAGAACTGAAGGGGCTGCTAAAACAAAAGGAATTGGGGGTGATGTATAGTCAGGGCGAGCCTTTTTAGATTGGGGGTCACTTCTGGAGCAGGCTACCCTGAGAGCAGGCCAGTGATAAAGATACAGGCTGCAGCGGGGGATGGTGGGCTGGGCTCTGGACCTTTCCTGGCTGTAGAGAGGTGGGCCATCTTCCTATTCTCCTTCCCCTTCACCACCTTTATGTCTAAGTCCTTTTGTTAATTTTGTCCAGTTAGTTTTATATTGTGCCAAAGCTAGTAAAATGTGATATCTGGTATCTCTCCCTACATTAATCTGGTGTGTGGCTTAGAAGGATTAAATGGAAACAGGCAGTGTTGTTGCAGATGAACCAACCACATCTCAGTCTTTCATCTCTTACTCAGTCATCTCTGTGCCCGGCCCCAGGGATTTAACATAACAGTGAGCACATTGGAACCCAGCCCCGTGTTCAAGGAGCTTCTGTAGTCCAGTGGGCGGTAGGGAGGATATTAATTAAATCTTCAGACATAGGATTATTTGTAAGTACTCTGAAGGAGAGATATACTAGAAGCACATGATAATGGAGCCTGGCCTGTGGGGGTGAGGTGGGGGTGTGGGGGGGATGTGTGAAGTGGGGTGAGGGCCGAGGTGGGCGTGGGAGAGGGGATCAGGGAAGAAGTCTCCGAGAAATCAGTGTGACTAGAGCTGACACCGAAAGGGTTGGTAGAAGTTAACTCGGCCTGGGAAGGTGAATGTGCTCAGGGCCTGAGGCAGGGACTAAAAGGAGTAGCTTGGCTGGAGCTTACTAGGATTAAAACCAGGAAGATGAAGCCCCAGAGAGAGAGAGCTGGAGGCTGTAGCAGCTTGGGCCTCACAGGTAAGTATGAGAGCTTTGCTCTTAATTCCAAGAGCTTAGAGGGGTAATATGATCGTCACTGGGTTTTAGAGTAATTATTTTCCTTTCCGTTTTTTTTTTTTTTTAAGATTTTATTTATTATTTGAAAGAGAGAGAGAGAGATTGAGAGAATGAATAGGAAGAGGGACAGAGGGAGAAGCAGAGTGCCTGTTGAACAGGGAGCCTGAAATGTGGGGCTCAATCCCAGGACCCTGGGATCATGACCTGAGCCGAAGGCAGAGGCTTAACCGACTGAGCCGTCCAGGTGCCCAGTTCTTTTCCTTTTCAAGGCCTTAGTTGCTTTATGAACTGTGAGGAGGGTACAGGGCATTAGTCATCATTCTGTCTTCTATCAAAGCCGTGAGTATGCTGTCTGCATGGTCCTCTTGCCGGCAGTCCCTGCCATTGAATAAAGGTATTAACGTAGAGTGCTTGAGAATGTTTCTGTGGGAGTGAATTTTAATTTTACCAGTGCATTCCTGAAGAAATCTCCCATTGTTTTCGTTACTGTGAGTCTCAGAGGGGGTTTTCAGTAATTGACTTGCTCCAAAGAGGGAAGTCACAGAATGACAGACTCTGATGCTTGAAGCTTCCTTGATACCATCTAGAGTGTTCCTTGGCTTTAAGGCAAGGTGGCAACACTAACCTGTTTTACAGCAGCAACAGGGCCTTGCTACTTGCCCCAGGTAAGAAGGTACTAAGAAGAGAGAACTTCCTATTATTTCCAGTATTGTGGATTTTCCTAAAAACCTGGAATAATGGACCAAAGACAGGAGTCAGAGTCATTATTGGCATTCTCTCCTTCCTTGTGATCTCAACAAATGTCAAACTTCATGCAGGCAAATAAATGGTGATGAGACCAAGCTTCCTACTGTATGAAGCCTCTTTTTGGTCTGTTCCCCAGCTGTGCAGAAAGCACAGTGGATTTCAGGGAGAAAGCTCTGAGGTTCTTCCCCTTCTTGGAGGAGATACTCTGAGGCAAATGCCTTTATACCCAGACTCAACACACTGAGAGGGTGAAGGGCATCCATTAGGGCTGGTAGCCCTTGGGAAACATGTGAGCTGTTGAATGGGCTTGTCCAATATGTATAACTAGAGTCTTAGACTTTTTTTTTTAATTTTATGTATTTATTTTTGGAGAGAGAATGCAAGTGAGAGAAAGAGAGATGAGAAGGGAAGGGAGGGGATGGGAGGGGCAGAGGGAGAGGGAAAGCGAAAGGGAGAAGCAGACTCCTTGCTGAGCAGGGAGTCTGATGCAGGACTCAGTCCCAGGACCCTGGGATCATGACCTGAGCAGAAGGCAGATACTTAACCGACTGAGCCATCCAGGAGCCATAGAGTCTTAAGACTCTTTAGACTGTAGTATATACCCATGTGTATATATGTGTGTGTGTGTGTGTGTGTGTGTGTGTGTGTGTGTGTGTGTGTATATATAATAGACTATAATGTATATAATAGCTAGAAATGTGATATATGATATGATATGATATGTGGAAAGAAATTTAGAAGCCTTAATTCAGCAGCTTCATCTGATAGATGAGGATGTGGAGTCCCAGAGAGGCTAGGCACCAGCCCAGGGACACTGCGTGATCAAGTTGGGGCTCTAACCCCTTGCTTCCCAGTGGACTTTAGTTTTCTGTCAGACCCTGTGTGACTGACATGGAGCTGCGGAGTTTATTGGATGTGCCTTCTCTCTTCCTGGAAGTCAGTGTGAGTGTGTGGTTTGTTTTGTCATAAGGGCTTGAGTGTAAGCCTTGAGGGCTTCAGGGTGTGCTTTGATCTTAGGCTAGTGTTTGCTGAGCAATTGAAGCCTTTTTAAAATTTGACTATTATGGGTTTCAGCCATGTACAAGAATTTTTTTACATATACACACATGTGTCATCTCACTGTTCTTTGGAGAGGGTACTGCTACTCAGCATTTATCACATGGTGATAACATTTACTTGTCTTTTCATTAGGTGGTGAGCTCCTTTTAAGTAGGGAATAGCGGTCTGCAGGCTTTCAGTAAATATTTGAGTGAGTGAGTGAATGAATAGACAAAAACTGTCAGCAGTGCTGGTAAAAAATTGAAGAGTTGGTATGCCTTACAATAATCCTATGGAGTTTTTCCATCCTATTTATAAAGCAGTTAAACAGTTTTTTTTGTGGGCACCTGGGTGGCTCAGTCAGTTGAGCATCCACCTTTTGGTTTTGGTTCAGGTCACGATCTTAGGGTTGTGAAATCGAGCCCCATGTCAGGCTCTGCACTCAGTGTGGAGTCTGCGCAAGATGGTCTCTCCTTCTTGCTCCCCTTTTGCCCCTCTCCCAAATAAATAAAATTAAAATATTGTTTTTCTATTGTTAGCACTTTAATTAATGCACTAACTTATAGTGCCTTGCCCAGAGTGGGTGGTCATAAATTTTGTTGAATGAATGGGTACTGCTTGGAATATAGCTTATCTTTTTGCTGATGAAACTTTTGATATGTAGAATAAGATACAATAGTGCTTTAAGCAATGATTTCACTGAGAATGGACCCATTTAAATTAGAGTTTGTTTGAAAAACCAAACACAAAATAATGGTACGTCATACACTTTATGAATCTTATGAGAAGAGTTAGACATTTTGGGTAAAACCAAAAGACTTCTAGGCCCAACTTATATTTCACTTCACATCTGTAGGACCAACACTGTGGATATTGGGTGACCCTATGGCCAGAGGATGATCCTGGTAAATGATTATTTGGATCTTTGGGCTCCCATTTCTTTTTTCTCCCCAGAAGGAGATGACTCTCCCTTGTCTCCCCTCCCCACTTGCAAGACTCCAATTCTTTTTTTAACTTCTTTCCTTTTAAAACAGGAAAGAATTTGATTTTAGCTATTTATACTTATCAAATAAAAGACAGATTAACTGATTTTTACTGAGTAATTCATTAGTTTTATTCTGGTTATTGACCCATAGTTTGCCAACCTACAAGGGGTAATTTACAAATAGAGAAGAGATTCATTTGTTGGTTTGTTGATTTGTTCCTTTGGAGGGAAAGCTGAAGATATAATAATCAAATAATATATCCATGGTTCTCCCTGCCCAAATGAGCCCAGATTGCCCCTCCCTCCCCAACCCAAGAAAAAGTGGTGGCCATCTCTTGGCTGTGGCTCTGGAGGCTCTGGCCTCTTCCTGGGAATTGCCAGGATGGAGAAGGCATTCTCTATTACCATTATCTTCAGGCTTGGGAGTCCTTTGGGGTTTTTTTCTTACATCTCTGCAGGGCTCATCTCTGCCATTTCTCCTCCTCTTTCTCTGTTCCCAGGTTGATGACTTCCATTTCTTCTCTTCTCCCCTGAGCCCAACTCCTTCATTCTCCTGCTATGCTTGCAAGTTGCCCAAGTACATATTTTACACTCTTTAGCACATTTGACTTATTTCAGTTGATATCAATTGGTTTTTCTATTTTAGTATTTCTCTCTAGTAATGGTCTGGCTTATTAAATGTGTTTTCATTTTCCCCCACCTCGGGTGAGGTGGATTCTTATAAAGAAGCACGTTGTTGCTAGGTATTTACCCCAAAAATACAAAAATACTAATTCAAAGGATACATGCACCCCAATGCTTATAGCAACATTATCTGTAATAGCCAAGTTATGAAAACAGACCCAAGTGTCTGCTAATGAGTGGATAAAGATGTGGCGTGTGTATACACCACACACAGACACACACACACTCACGACACACACAGAGGAATATTACATAGCCATAAAAAGAATGGAATCCTGCTATTTGTTAGAGAATATAATGTTAACCAAATAAGTCAGAGAAAGACAAATACCATATGATTTCACTCATATTTGGAATTTAAGAAACAGAACAAGTCAGCAAAGGGGAAAAAAAGAGAGGCAGTGCAAGAACCCAGATTCTTTTTTTTTTTTTTTCCCAAAGATTTTATTTATTTGACAAAGAGAAGCACAGCTAGAGAGGGAACACAAGCCTGAGGAGTGGGAGGGGGAGCAGCAGGCTTCCTGTTGAGCAGGGAGCCTGATGCGGGGCTCAGTCTCGGGACTCAAGGTCATGACCTGAGCCTAAGGCAGACGCTTAATGACTGAGCCACCCAGGCGCCCAAGGAAACAGACTGTTTAACTGAAGAGAACAAACTGATGGTTACTGGAGGGGAGGTGGGTGAAGGGTATGGGTGAAGTAGGTGATGGGGATTAAGGAGGGCACTTATGATGAGCACCAGGTATTGAATGGAAGTGTTGAGTCACTGTGTGGCACACCTCAAACTAATATTCTACTATATGTTAACTCACTGAAATTTAAATAAAAACCTAAATTAAAAAAAGAAGCTTGTTGTTGGAAGGTGTCTTCTTTACTCATGGCACTTTACTATATCACAGTTGCTGATAACCCAGAACACTGTGAGCAGCGATGACCATTTTTGCCCCAATGATCTTAACATTTTCAGAATGTATTTAACCAGTTAGAAAACAAAACAAAAACATGAAACTATATTATTGTAAATACATATATATTCTTAGACATGCCAACACTGTGAGGAAAGAATATATAAAATGGCCTTAGGATAGAGTTTATTGGCTTTGTATTTGCTGCAACAATTCTGGTTTTGAAGACCTGTTTTAAATTGTTCTTGGCTGTGCAAAGGTTTTGACTGCATTTCTTAGTATGACTTGAGGCTCATCCCTTCTTTTTGTGAAATATGAAAGCTGGCCCTTTAGCTTTAAGACTTTGTGAGGTGGGAAACTCCGGGTTCACATTGCTTTTCATCTATATTTAGCCTGGTGTTGTGGCCAAAATACAGGTAGAGCTTCTTCCTTGTAGCTGTCTGATGCTCTTACCGCAACTTACTTCTTTAAGGGACAGTAGAGGAGAGTGGGGACAGGCTCCTCTTCTATTTTTTCTCCTTCCATGCTCTAGGTCTCTAATTGTCTTTTTTGGAAATATGACCTCCTTGAACAAAAAGGGATAGGAATTTCAGAGCCTGATTTTACTGTTGGGAACCATGTGGGCCTCTGAAGGGGAAGGACCTCAATTTTTTTCAGACACTTTATCCTTACTTCATTCAAGTTACTTGGCAATTTCTCTGGTGTTTTATAGTTATTTTTGTTCTCATCTTATCTTTCCATCTTGATTGGTGTTTTCTATCAGTGCAGAACATTGTCTGTAATGATGGAAATGTTCTATATTTTCATTTTCCAAATCAGTAGCCATGTAGCTTTTGTAGTACATGTAGCTTTCGAATGCTTGAAATGGGCTAATTAATATGATGGGAGAACTGCATTTTTAATTTGTTTAACTTTAAATTTAACTTTAATTAAAAATTTTTCATTTGAATATAGTTGACCAGTGTTACATTAGTTTTAGATGTACAGCATGGTGATTCAACTTCTCTATACATTATGCTGCAGTCACCACAAGTTTGCTGCTGTCAGTCACCATACGACACTTTTACACTACCACTGACTATATTCCCTGTACTGTATCTTATATCCCTATGACTTACTTATTCCATAACTGGAAGCCTGTATTTCCCACTCCTCTTCACCCATTTTGTTTGCTCTCTGGTTCTGCTTTCTGTTTGTTTATTCATTTGTTGTTTTAGATTCCACAGATGAGTACAATCATATGGTATTTATCTTTCTCAGTCTGACTTACTCCACTTAGCATTATACCCCTTAGGTCCATCCATGTTGTCACAAATGGCATGATCTTGTCCTTTCTTATGGCTGAGTAATATTCCTGTGTGTGTATGTGTGTACATACACACCACATCTTCTTTATTCATTTATCTGTGTGTGTACACTTGGATTGGTCCCATGTCTTAGCTGTTGTAAATGATGCTGCAATAGAAATAGGGTAATAACTTAATTAACTTAAAATTTAAATAGCTACAGGTGGCTTGTGGCTACCCTGCTGGAGAGTACCGATGAACTTAATGACATGGTTTGTATTTGATGTCCTTCTTCCTGTCTTATTGGATTGGAGTATACCAGTTTGCTTACTGATGTTTGGTGAAACAGGTGTGCTTGTTAACCGTGTTGCTTCCAAAAGTGCATGTGGTGAGCGGGCTGCACTGTTAGAAACTATACAGCTTTGAGTTTAAACTGAAGTTGGCGGGCGCCTGGGTGGCTCAGTGGGTTAAAGCCTCTGCTTCTGGCTCAGGTCATGATCTCAGGGTCCTGGGATCGAGGCCCGCATTGGGCTCTCTGCTCAGCAGGGAGCCTGCTTCTGCCTCTCTGCCTACTTGTGATCTCTCTCTCTGTCAAATAAATAAACAAAATCTTAAAAAAAAAACAACCTGAAGTTGGTTTCTAATGGGTAGGATGAAACTGGAATTAGATGCTTCAAATTCTTTGTGCATTCCTGAAATTTATTCAGAGTGAATCTGAAAAGCTGATAGAACCATAACTAAAAATTCTAGACTTGCCTTATCATTCTCAAAGTGTCAACATTCATGTCTGAGTAGGAAAAAACAAGGTATATTCGCCAAGAGTGTTGCTTCTAATAACTCAAGGACAAGGAAATTTCTGTGATAGAAACAGGACTGTCTTCATCATGCTGGGAAGTGCTTATTTTTAGATTTCTTTCATTTTGATTCTTTTGAGTGGATTCTTGTTGACTAAGACTGGTCAGTAATTAGGTTTAATAAACAGTTCATTTTGGATTCATAGGTATTTTTATACTTAAAATACAACATCACACTGGGAACTTTAGGAATATACCAATAACTTTTTATATTAAATTATTGAAAGTTTCCTTTTTTGGCAACTCTTTTTTTATTCTCCTGAAGCTTGTGTATAGGGACAGCTAATTTTGGTGTTACCTAGAATATAATAAGTTCCAAAATATTACCGACTCTACAAGTTTAGGGGCATCTGGGTGGCTCATTTGGTTAAGTGTCTGCCTTGGCCTAGGTCATAATCTCAGGGTCCCAGGATCAAGCCCAGCCTCCTTGGGCTCCCTGCTCAACAGGGAGTCTGCTTCCCCCCCCCCCCCCGCCACTGCCCCTCCCCACTGCTCATGCTCTCTTGTTCACTCTCTCAAAATAAAATAAATAAAATATTAAAAAAAATACAAGTTTAGTATTCTTATGTAAGACAAGCAGCTCCTAGAAGATTTGATGTAATATAATGACACATGTATGATACTGTAATTTAGGTAGCAGAAAAAAGTGTATGACTTCCTCAAAATAAAAGTCTTTTGGGGATGGATTTTTTTTTAAAGATTTATTTGTTTATTTGTTTGATGGAAAGAGAGACAGAGAGAGTGGGAACACAAGCAGGGGGAGTCGGACAGGGAGAAGCAGGCTTCTGGCCGAGAAGTGAGCCTGGTGCGGGGCTCGATCCGAGGTCTCCCGGATCATGACCTGAGCCGAAAGCAGATGCTTAACTGACTGAGCCACCCAGGTGGCCTGGAATTTTTTTTTTTTTTTTGAAACTTGTTGATATTTAGTAAATATCTGGGCTGGGCAAAATTGAACCTGAGCATTAGTGAGCAAAATATTCATAATGAGGACTCATTCATTCAAGTTTTATATTATGAGCAGGATATCTTCTCAGTCTATACGGTATGAGATGCAGGCCCAGAGTGAGAGGCTTACTCTGTAGTTAAGCAGGTAGAATATACACTTAAAAAAAAAAAAAGAGAGAATTCACAGTACACGATAGTGTCTCGGATGGTAAGTTCTGGGAACTTTGAGAGAAGGACAGTGTTTCCTAAGGGTGACCAGAAATGTTGGATTTGAACTGGATTTTGAGGAAGATAGAGAGGAACAGAAAGAGAAAAAAGAGGGCATGCCAGCCAAGGAGACCAGTGTAAGTTGAGGCTTGGGTTAAGAATATGCATGGACGGGGCGTCTGGGTGGCTCAGTCCTTAAGTGTCTGCTTTCAGGTCATGATCCCGGAGTCCCAGGATGAGCCCTGCATCCCGCTCCCTGCTCAGCAGGAAGCCTGCTTCTCCCTCTCTCACTGCCCCTGCTTGTGTTCCCTCTCTCGCTATGTTTCTCTCTGTCAAATAAATAAAATCTTAAAAAAAAAAAAGAATATTCATGGAGTATTTGGGAATAAGGAATGGACATGTTTGTTGGAATAGAAATCCCATATGGGACCCTTTAGGGGATAAGGTCATCCCAGATGCTAGTGGCATGATGTGTAGGGCTCTGACTGCCGGGCCAAGAAATTATTCTGAAGGGAGTAAGGGGCTGTTAAGTATTTTTGACTGGTGGGAAGATATATGAGAAGTGAGATATTATGAAGATTAATTTTTGGAGTGGAATACAGGATGATTGGGCAGGGGAGAGGGAGAATTTCAACTGTAAGGATGTGAGATGAAGAGGCTCTGCTTGTTGCTAACATAGGAATGGAAAAGCAAGGGCTGACTTAAGAGTAGTAGCTTCTCTGGTGTATGAGAATGAAATTGGTATTTATTTGTCACCCTGTTGTGATTGCAGGGTTTCATCCTGAGTAGCTGGTAGAAGCAGATATTTTGAGTCTTGTGAGCTGATTTGAAGGCAGGATGGGTTGAGTTTTAGATATTCTGAGTTCTAGGTAAATGTGAAGTTCAGGGGTATTCTCATGCTGGGTCTCAAATGTGAAAGCTCGAGCTCTCTTCCAGGGGGTTATCAGTGAAATTCATGATAGCGGGTGCGAGAGAACTGTGGACTGCAGACTGCCTGGAGAGGTCCGGGGTGGGGAGAGGGAGAACGGCCAATGTGTCACACGATGCAGAAAGGTCAAGGAGAAGAAAACTGAAAGACGACCACTAGTTGAAGATCCTTGAGAACTGAGAGCAGTGTTTGAGGAGAATAGTTAGAATTGGTGACCGAGGAGGTGATAAATAAAAGTAGGAAGTGAACATACATGTTATGTTCTTGTTGCTTCTTTGTTGCCTGCTTTTCATCCTTTTCGTGAATGCCCTGGCAGGGAGACAGAAGAAGAAAGAACTTGGAACTGTCCAAACAGTTCCCTGTTAAGAGACTGGAGACTGGTTATAGTAATTTGTGATCCTCAGTAGGGTGAAACCATTAGTTATTTGGATTCTGTGAATAAGTTATATATTGAATCTTATTCTTGATGATAACTGACATTTGTTTGCAATTTTAATGAAAATAAGAAGGAGCACTGATGTTACTGAAAATTATATTTCTACTAAATGCTTTTTTTTTTTTTTTAAATTCAGTTTTTATGCAGATTTTGGACCTCTGAACTTGGCAATGGTGTACCGATACTGCTGTAAACTAAACAAGAAACTGAAAGTGAGTATTAATGGTGACGTTTATATTTTGGTATTAAACATTGGAACTTTGAAATCTGACCACTGGGATTGCTGTGCACACACCATTTAGTTAGGTAATCTTGATCTTTGGATATTTATAAGTAGTTCATCCAGAAGTTGAAACTGATCTACCTGAGTGTTCCATAAAGGACATGTTAACCTCTTTCATTTTTCAGGATGAATTGAAATGTGAGCTGGAATGAAGTCATTAGAATAGTGATCTAAGAAAGAAAGCACAAATCCTTTCAGGCTGTTGTTTAATGAGTTTATCAGATTCCTTCCTAGGATGATTTTTTTTTCTGGAACCAGGTGATGAAGGGGCTCATCCCTGCATGGCAGGAGCTCTGGAGCTTTCCTGTCGGATCAGTATCAAAATTTTCACATATTTCTTGAAGGTCATCTTTGTAGAATTAACAGCCAAGTAAGATTGATGAACTAGTAGTGATACATCAGGGACTTTACCTATTATGACAGAGTTGGGTCATACATTCAGTATTCATCTATATTTTTGATTTTACATGTTTTTTTTTTTTTCTCTTAAACCGTAAACATATATGAGGAAAAGCAGTATGTATACTCCTGGTTTTGGTACATTTATTTCATCTTTCTCTTTTTTTCTCTTTATCTTTGAGTTTCCTAAATGAGCATCTTAAATGTAATAAATGTAATGTTTCAGTTTGGAAGGTCAAATATTACATAGCATACTGTTAAAGATGATTGCTAAATTACAATGCTCAGGTCATTTATTCTTTCTGCTGGTTAGAATGTTACTGGTGTGATGTAATCCAGTGCCTTGTACATATTAGCCACTTGGTGATCATCTTTTGATTTGATTTGATTGGTTTTTACTGAAGTTAGGTATAAAAGACAGTCTGTGGTAGAGAATTTTCTGTAAAATATGCTATGTATTCACAGATTTTTGACATTGATCTGAAAATGCTGAATGGTCATGAATAAATACCAAAGAGATTTTTTTTTTAAGTCAATCATTGTATAACATAAAATCTGTTGGAATCAATTGTTTAAAGAATTAATTTGTGAAGTATTATCTGACTTGAAAAGATGTATGTAAATTCCTTTAACTGAACTGATTTACATTTTTCAGAAAATAAGGTATTGTCTGTAGTTTAGAAAATAAAGTTGAAACTTTTGTAATCACCAAGGAAGCAAATATATCCTATAAAGGATTTAATATGAAAACATAAAATGAATTTTTAGTGGATGAATTAATAAGAAAGGATAGTTCACAAATGGTTGAAGCTTATTTCTTCCTTTTGAGGACCTAGGGATTTTTTTTGCTTTCTTGATTAGTCCTGCTAGTATGTAGTTGGTATGAACTGGATATTGTAATTAATAATTTGTGACTTGACTATTTAGAAGATTGAAGAGAAGAGAATCATTATTTTGAAAATAAAATTTTTGGTCTGACTCAGTGTTCTATTTACAGCAGTTATGTAAGAGTAGATGGCTTGAGTAGGGCTATCTTCTACCATATTCGATACCAAACTCTATAGGTAAGTGTATACATGGACCTGTTTTAATTTGTTTTCATTTACAAAGCTTTCTTTCAACATTATATAACAGTTCAATAGGGTTTAGCAATCCCTTGGTTCATTTCAGTGATCAAGTAATCTGATGGATTCCTAGAAGGACATTTTTAGCTTTAATACAGCTAGTGGACACCCTGTTACTTGCTGAAGGAATGAATGTTCAAAATCCAAATGTTAATAAGCCATGGGTTATTTCGAAGCATTCAAGTTGAATCTCTGTATTAGGAGAAAAAGACTGACTTTACCATCCAAAGCTACAGTTGCTTCAGCCTTGTGAAATCTGTTTAGCTATAACATAGGGATTATAGAGCTCCCACAGAGGGGTGATTAGGATTATATTAGAAAATATATGTAAAGAGTATTTGCAGATTGTAATGTCTTATGCCGAAGAAAGTTACTAATGGAACATTTATGACTTTGGGTAAGAGTTTTTCAACCTAGTTTATGAATGCCTTCTCAGCCCCCTAGCTATTATTTCCATATTCCAAAAGCTGTCCGATATAATTTTAGGAATTGGAGTGACTATTTAGTTCAGCCAATTAATTTTACCTGTGTAGAAGGGGAGGCCCGGGAGAGGCAGGTGACTTGCCCCAGGGTGCAGGGTAAAGTGGGGGGCTCGATTTCAAGGCTCTTGACTTATTCCTGCTCCTCTCCACCTTCTTTGCTAGCCAAGCCTCTGTGGTTTATGATCTTTCCAGGCCTGCTCACAACACTGGCCCAGCTGACTTCACCTTGTCCCACAGGGGTCTGGAGATTCCTCTGCCCATTTGCTGCAGTGACTGCTACTCCAGCTGCTTTTCTTCCAGGAAACCCAGATTCTGGACTTTGCGGCTTTCAGTGGACCCTTCTCATGTCCTACCTCCCACATTCTGTGTCCCTCACCTTCATGTAATCTCCAGGCCCTCAGGTCCCTGTTGGTGTTTCTCGTCTGCAGCCCGTGCTCACCCCTCTTGGTGAGACCTTTGGATACCTTGCTTCCATGCCTTCATTTTGCTCGCTTGGACAGCTGCCTCCTTTGGTGTCTTTCCCGGTGGATGATTTCAAGCGCTAACTTACTGATTTACTGAGGATCGCAGTAGCCCTGCGACTCCCAGCCGTGCACTTTACCCTGAGCCACACCAGTTGCTCCACACCATGGTTTGTGACGTGCAGTCTAACTTGAACGTCCTTTTTCTTTGGTTTGGTTCCTCCTTGTTCTTTACACTCTCTAGGATCTCCTCGTCCTACGGAAGAAGGTGGGAGGTGCTTCCCGTTTTCCCAGAATTCTCTGTGCACCTCTGTATTATTGAAGAATTATAATTACCCGTTAACTTTGCTCTCTCTTACTAGACTAGATGCTCCTAGGAAATGGGGATATGACATATAATTCTGTGTCCCCAGTGCCCAGCACAGAGTCCCCAGATACACAGAAACTTCTGTCTATCTTAACATGATCCCTTTGACATCATGACCCCCCTCGACTTACGGGTCCTCTCTTAGCCTCTTGCCCCTGGAGGTTTCAGAATATTCTGCCCTCACTTTGCATCCTTGCTCTACACTGATTTCTTAATCCTTTGCTGTATCACTTTTGCCTTACTTACCCTGCTGAAACTACTCTGGTGACTTTTTTTTTTTTAAGGTTTTATTTATTTGAGAGAGAGTGAGTGCGAGCTAGCACAGGAGCTGGGGGGTAGGGGGTGGAGTTAAGAGAGAAGCAGACTCCCTACTAAGCGGTGAGCCTGGTATAGAGCTCAATCCCAGGAACCCAAGACCACAATCTGAGCCAAGGGTACAAGCTTAAATGACTGAGCCACCCAGGTAACCTGCTCTGGTGGCTTTTATTAAACACTAGATCTGACGATGTTTAGTTGATCATCAAACTCTACTTCTCTGAATAATTTGGCACTATTTTAACTGATTGCAACTTACTAAAATAATTCTCTGGTATGGTTTCCTAGCTCTTTTAGGCATGTCTTATTTTCTACTTTGGTAATTTTTATTTCTTCCAATAAAGGTTTTTTTTCCTCCTTTATTTATTATAGCTTATGTAGATAGGTAATATTTTGCAGTGCATTCTCAATTTTTAATTTTTACATTATCAAAAGGTAATTTTTTTCAAGTTGATGATTTGAGGTGGTAATTTATTGCTATTTTTTGTGTGTGTCAATATGCATTCTATTCCCAGTGACTTTCATTTTAAATATGTTGATTAGAATGGAAAATTATCCATGAAACATCTACTTAGATTCAAAAACCAGAAGTAGGGGTGCCTGGGTGACTCAGTTGGTTAAGGGTCTGCCTTTGGCTCAGGTCATGATCCCAGGGTCCTGGGATGGGCCTGCCTATTGGGCTCCCTCCCTGCTCAGCCTCCTTGCTCAGGGAGGAACAGGGAGGAGTCTGCTTCTCCCTCTTCCTCTGCTCCTCCCGGTCAGCTTGTGCTCTCTCTCACTCTCTCCTTTGAACAAATAAATAAAATCTTAAAAAAAAAAACCAAAAACCTGTGAAACAAAAACCAGAAGCAGAAATCACTACCATCAACAAAAGAACCCATTAAAAATTTTTAAAATATATTTTAAAAAGTGTAGACACTAATTGTTGTGCAGTGATAGGTTGTAGTTTGCAATTTCTGGTCAGCAGTTACTATAATGAGGGAAGCAGTCCAAAGAAGGAAGACTTATTGAAGTGAGAATAATTGGTAAAACTGTATATGTTGTTTAATGTAAAATGCCATCAGTGATTGATAGGTTAGACCAGAACTTAGTAATTTGGTATTTGAAGAGATCCATACCCCCCTGAATTATATATAAAATTTTATGTGTATTTACATTTTCCTCTGAGAAGATCCATAACTTTTAAGCCAGTTCTTAAAGGGATTCTTGCCACAGACAATGGTAACAACACTGGGCTAGAATATATAGGCTTCTAAAAGGGAAAACCGTTTCTAACAACATAGTGATGTTTTAAAAAAACGATACCTTCTTTAAACTTAGTCATATAAGAAAATCTTTCAGTGACTGATAGAATAATAGGAAAGTTTTATAAACATATGATTGAACTAGCTTTTCCTAAAGTGGTCAATACAGGTTTTTTTTTTTTTTTTAAGATTATATTTATTTATTTAACAGAGAGACCATAAGCAGGGGAGAGGCAGAGGGAGAAGCAGGCCCCCCACTGAGCACGGAGCCAGATATGGGGCTCAATCCCAGCACCCTAGGATCATGACCTGAGCCCAAGGCAGATGCATAGCCGACTGAGACACCTAGGTGCCCCAATGGTCAATACAGTTTTAACTGTTGATTTCACTTTTCCTCTGAGTAAATGAAAACCTCTGTCTGTGGGAAAAAAAAGTCTAAGAGCATCACTGAAAAAAAGGGGACATTTTCTAGGGCAGTAATTTCTTTTTAATACTGCTTTTACGATTCAAAGGACAATTACAGTAATCTTGAGGGTTGCTTTTAAAAGGTTTAAAAGAATATTGACAGAAGTGTAATTTTAAATGTACAAAACATCCCACATAGCCCTTTCAGGGTAAAAGGAAAAGGGGGTGGATGGGAGCCTGGTGAAATGGATGATTGTATGAAAGCACTGAAAGTACCTGGCAGATGGTGGGGGCGCAGGGACTGTCCTTGTTGCTGAGTGAATCAGTGCAGTAATCCGATCCGCCAACCAGGCACCTGCTCGCTATCAGGTGATTGTGCACAAGAACTCTTTAGACATAATGATCGGACCACCCTCTTATTATAACTACAAAAATGTGCGGCAATTTCTTCATGAGGTTATCTTGTGTTTCAGGTTCATAGGCTTTGGAGGGAAGGAAAGCAAGTTACATTTTGGAGAGCGTTCATTTTCCTTAAAGAAGTGTCAGGACTTCTAAAGCAGTGTTAATTCATATAGGAGTGAGCGTATATAGAGTTTGCAAGGCACAGAGCCCTTCCTGATGCCCATTCAGAAAGCCTTAGGCAAGGAGATACACTCTTTAATGGAGAATCCCCCAAATCCCATCAACCAAATTATCATCATAGCCAAATAATCTTCATGAGCAACTCTTCTCTGACATGTTGACTTCCGCTCTGATCAATTGTGCCATTTCATTGATGAAACATACTGGGTTTGAAAGAAAATGAGCCATACAGAGACACCTCCTTTTTAAAGAAACTATTCAACCTATTTTGTTTTAGCTCAAAATAAAAACATAAACCATTTTTTGTTTTGTACAGCCAAAGAAACTATTCAAGAATATCCCTTTCCTGGGAAAGTTGGAGGTAAAACATGTAGAGGTCATGGCTGCTGACAGGAAGACCTGTTCATTTTCTCGCTTTTGCCATGAGATGACAACTGATTGCTGCGGCCATTACTGGGCTAGCCTAGTCACCTGTAAGAGAATGATGCCTTGGACGCCACAGCCCCCAAGCTATAATCTACTTAATCTGAGCGCCATCACTGGCCAAGCTTGCTTGTTTAGGGAAGTGCATGGGCTCTATTTTTTTTTTTTTTTCATTAAAGAGCATCTGTGCAGGCTGCACTAACGTCTTCCTTAGCTCCATCAGGCTGATTCACACGGTTTAATTAAACATGGTGTTGCAACCAAATGACTTGAAGATTTTACTTCTAAGCATGGCAGACAACTTTACCAAAAGGCTGCTTAAAAATCTGTTTTTCTGAATGATGCATTAACTCCTTGTGTGTGTGTGTGTGTATGTGTGCGCGAGCTCAGTTTGGCTTTGAGCTTAATTACACCACCTCGCACCACCTTTCATTTCTGAATGGTTGAGTAGTTTGTGGTGGTTTGCCCTACGCTGAACAAGTGCATGATTTGTGTATGTGACGGCCATCTGAGGATAGCCTGGGCTCTTTGTGATTCATGTAGCATGTCTCTGGATTGCCCTGGCTTGTTTTTCTCCAGGAGTGAGGCCTCCAGAATGTGACCTTTCACATAGTGTTCTTTTATGAGATAGAAATCCTCGGACTGGGGTCAATACCCTCATCTTAATTTGTATTGTTCTCTCATAGCTATCGTCGTACTTTGGTTTACAAGTACTGTTAAATGTTTATATTTTAGATTGCACAGTTGTCATGATTTATGTAACAAGTGGTAAAATTCTGACTCAGGTAAGCAGTCCAGTTCTGGAAATATCTGTAGGTTTGATTATCTTAATTGGTAGACATTCAATACTATATTCTATCTTTTACCTATTATTTTTTTTTACCTTGTTAAAGGAAATAATTATTCTCCCTATAATTAAGATCATTCTGTTGGTCTTTGCTCTGCCATGACTGCATCCCCAGATAGTTGTTCTCTTCTGTTTGTAATAAACCTTGGTCCATACGTCCCCCTTGGTTAACATCAAAGATTCATTAGATCTTGAAAGCTTATGAGGCTAGAAACCGAGGTTCTGCTCCCTTGTTACCACCTCGTTCAGCACTGTCTTTGACACATAACAGCTGCTCAATTCATGCCGATAAAGCCAATAGAACTTTCTTCAGCCTCAGTATCTCTGCATACAGATTCAGCAAACTGGTTACCTATGGGCTGCATTCAGTTTAGTAATGTTTTCTTGGACACGAATGCTGTTTCAATTTTTGAATTCATGGTTAACGTCTGTAATTTATGAAAATTTCCAATTAATTCTGGATTTTTGGCTTCTCTTAAATATTATAGTACGTGATTGTGGGCCCAGATTCCTACATGGGAGTAGGAGGTTGGACCTAAGTCTGCTTGGGGTAGGACATAATTTTCTAGTTTACCAACTTACCCACTTCAAATTCTCAGCCCCTGAGGACATCTGAACTTGGAACTTCTGGAATAATGCCATTTAAGGCTGCTCCATTACTAAGTCATTAAAGGAACTTTCCTAAGGTGTCACCTGGAATGCAAGAATTTACAAATTGTGAATTTACAAATTTTCTAAGGAATCTGGGGAAAATGTGTTTTTTATAACATGCTTTTAAAAAAAGGCATATGGAGGTGGCGCCTGGGTGGCTCAGTTGGTTAAGCGACTGCCTTTGGCTCAGGTCATGATCCCGGAGACCAGGGATCGAGTCCCACATTGGGCTCCCTGCTCCGCGGGAAGCCTGCTTCTCCCTCTCTCACTCCCCCTGCTTGTGTTCCCTCTCTGGCTGTGTTTCTGTCTGTCAAATAAATAAAATCTTTTAAAAAAAATAAAAAATAAATAAAAGGCATATGGAATGATTTGGAGTTCCTAAGATAATTTAAATATGTCTTGGGGGTCTACTTGACCAAATGGATAGTTGTAGGAGCCATGTAGAACATTTCCAGGGGTTGACCAGTCACATTTTTTTTGCAGCATAGCAGACATCACTGTGCTGTCCCTAGATCAGCAATATCAGCATTACTGAGGAACTTGCTACAAATAAAATTATTGGCCCAGCAATCTTTTTTTAAAAAATATATTTATTTATTTATTTGACAGAGAAAGAGATCACAAGTAGGCAGAGAGACAGGCAGAGAGGAGGAAGCAGGCTCCCTGCTGAGCACAGAGCCAGATGCGGGCCTTGATCCCAGGACCCTGGGATCATGACCTGAGCTGAAGGCAGAGGCTTTAACCCACTGAGCCAGCCAGACGCCCAGCAATCTGTATTTAATAAGACCTCTAGGTTACCCTGAAGCAGCCTGTTAACAGGATGAAGTATAATAATAAAATATAATTTAGATCGATGTTATTTATTTATTTATTTATTTGACACACAGAGAGGCAGTGAGAGAGGGAAGACAAGTAGGGGGAGTGGGAGAGGGAGAAGCAGGCTCCCTGCTGAGCAGGGAGCTCCACGTGGGGCTCGATCCGTGGATCCCAAGGATCATGAGATCGTGACCTGACCTCAAGGCAGACGCTTAAGGACTGAGCCACCCAGGTGCCCTGATATTTGCTTTTTATTTCTGGAAAGTTTTAGGAATATTGATTAATTCAACCAATTTTTTTTTTTTAAAATGCACATTTCTTTCTTTTTTCTTAAGATTTCTATTTTTAAGTAAAGTAATCTCTATACCCATCAAGGGGCTTGAACCCATAGCCCCAAGATCAAGAGTTGCATGCTCCTCTGACTGAGCCCTGTTGGCCTGAGATTGATTTAAATTTTGAACCATGAAACTTGTGGCCTTATAATTGAGATTTACACAAACATTCAAACTCAGTGAGAGAGTTCTGGACTTCTTCCATCTACCATACTCACTGAGAGAACTCAACTCTGTGGGATCTGACATAGGAGATGTTGGCCTAGTATGATAAGCGAGGCCCACTCTGGCTCCTAGTTTTTGTTCTCTTGGTAAAAAAAAGACTTAGAATTCTCATTATACTTAAGCCTTACCCAGGACCTCCGGTTTGGGAGTCACACTGGTCTGGTCAAAATGGACCCTTTTGGTAATGTTGCTATGCTTTAGGGGATGATAGAATGTAGCAATACATGTAAGTCTTTATTAGATAGGGCTGGCTATGTCCACTTAGGTTAAGAGGGTTCAGAAGGCTGTATACTATAGTTTCTAGATAAAAATCTAAAATACATATGGATAGGGGCAGCAGGTTACCATTTATAATTGGCCATGTGCAGGCTTGCTGCAGAGCAAGCAAATAGTCCAGAGGTCTTGCTTGGTATTCCTTCTGTGACATCCTCCCCTTTCTATATAAGACTATATTCATTTGTTTTACCAGGTTCTAACTTTGTTATCATACAGTGTTTTTGTAATTTCTGAACTTCTCATGTAAAGCAAAAAGCATCTGTAGTAGAGCAGGTAGCTCACTGAAGCCAGAGGTGACAGTCTAGCTTTGCAAGTGCTCTCCTTTTTTTCTTCCTTCTTTCCTCCCTCCCTCCCTCCCTCCCCCTTCCTTCCTTCCTTCCTTCCTTCCTTCCTTCCTTCCTTCCTTCCTTCCTTCCTTCCTTCCTTTCTTTCTTTCCTTCTTTCTTCTTTCTTTTTTATTTATAGGAGAGACAGAGAAAGAGTAAGGGGAGAAGCAGGCTCCCTGCGGAGCAGAGCTCAGTCTCAGGACCCTGGGACCATGACCTGAGCCAAAGGCAGATGCTCAACTGACTGAGCCACCCAGGCGCCTCTGCAAGTGCTCTCCTTGAAGGGCCTGGTCAGCATACCCAACCACAGAGGAATGGGGTCAAAGTAAGGAAGACGCAGTTCAGTTTGGAGGCATGAAGTTTTGTTGGTATTAGGGCAGAATCTGAGAAAATATCTCCTGAGCTCATTCATAATGAGAGTCCTCTTCTCTATGGACCGTGCCTTTCTCTTCCTCCGTGGTAAGCACCTACAGGAAAGATCTTGAAGATTTTTCTTTCAAGGATGTTTCTCTAATGGGACTTGAGTCATCAATGTCTCCAATGGTTTGTATTGTTTCTTCCAGAATGCTTTAATATGTAGCAGGTCATTTTTTTAAAGCATTTAAAAAAATTTTTTTTAAGTAATCTCTACACCCAGTGGGAGTTTGGGTTCATGACCTTGAGTCGGGAGTTGCAAGCTCTACCGACTGAGCCAGCCAGGTGCCCTGTCCCTGAAATTTTTTATTCCAGTACCAGAATATCTGCTATGTGACCGTAACATTGCTGGTGTTCGGCCTGGGGCAGGGTGACCTATGAGAGGAAGGCCTGGCCATGGCCAGGAAGGAAATTAGGACAAGGCCAGTAAGACATAAGAGTTTTCTCTGTTATCATTTATTGTGAATTAGTTTGATTCCTTGAGTGAGAACTGAAACTTTGTGATCTGACCTGGGACACACTGACCAAGCTTCACTAGGCAGATCATTTTTTGACTGTAATGCTTGTGAGACTTAACTGAGAAAAACAATGGAATTCCCCAAATAACTATGCATGCTAGGAGTTTTAAAAATTTTCCTAAAAATTAGGAAGCTGTAGTTAAAAATTCAGTTGTTATAATGTACACTATGGTGACTGTAATTAATAATACTATATTGTATATTTGAAAGTTGCCAAGAGAACAAATCTTAAGATGTTGTAATTATGTATTGTGATGGATGTTAAAAAAATTATGTTTCCACCCTATAAGCAGCTTCCAATAGGAGATATTTAAAAATAGTTAAAATTTGTAGATGTATTTTATGAGACTATTCATTATCTGATTAATTTCTGAAAGCTTGTAAAGTTTTAAGAATTCTTCTAAAGTCCAAAAAGTTTAATTTGTATTATATTTACTTTAAAAAATTTATAGGTTTATAGTGAAAAGAAAATTTCCTTTAGAATTTCACCCTCTAGCTTCATGATTTCTATTGCAGGATGGTCTCTGCAACATATAGGAAAGTATATCCCATATATTTTAAAAGAAGAGTAATAAAACAAAAAGCAAGCAAATGCAAAACATTTGAAAACAACCAAAAAGACTATTGATGACAAAAGCACAGCTTTATGAGTTTGTCCCTTTTGGTGAATGGATTTGTAAAATAAATTTACTTCCACATTATTAAATGATAGCAATAGTTTGTTGTGAAATCTAGAGTCTTCCTGGAAAAGGGCATCAAAACAGACAGTCCAAACTTCGAGATCAGTTGTGGATATTTTCTTCCCCACAGGTGTTTTAGGGAACCAGGAAATGCAATTAGTGAGAGGCTGGGAGCCAGAACAGCTGGGTCCTTATGCTCAGCCTGACTCATGTTTGTGGGCGCCTGGCCTGTGGAAGGCAGTCTTTAGGTTTGGTTTGGGATCTGCTTAGGTTTTAAGGGCCTTGACTCTCCTTTCGGTAAATCAAGCCTAACTTCTTGATGGAGAACAATAAGTGGCAAAAACAAGCCAACAGACAAACCAACAAACAAATAATAAAATAACAAAAGGAAATGTCCGGCAGACAGTGGTTTCAAATGGAGGAAACTGGGGCGGCTGGGTGGCTCCATTAGTTAAATGTCCAGCCCCCTTTTTTTTTTCTTTTAAAGATTTATTTATTTATTTGAGAGAAAGAGGGAGAGAGAGGGAATGAGTGGGGGATGGAGGGATAGATCTTAAGCAGACTCCTCACTGAGCAAGGAACCCTATGTGGGGCTTAGTCTCACAACCCTGAGATCATGACTTGAGCCAAAACCAATAGTCAGATGCTCATCCAGCTGAGCCACCCAGGTGCCCTAAGCATTGATTCTTGATTTCGGCTCAGGTCATGATCTTAGGACATGGGGCTCCATGCTCAGAGGTGAGTCTGCTTCTCTTCTTCTCTCTCTCCCTGTGCCCCCTCTCACAGT
>PITA01000147.1:195316-236666 GCA_004023965.1 Spilogale gracilis | reverse complement strand
TCTGTCAAATAAAAAAAAAATTAAAAATGAATAAATCTTAGAAAGAAAACAACAAATTGAGGATGCAAGGAGATAGGTGGCAGGACCATTGATAGTGACCTTGAAGTCTTCAGATAACTTCAGGAATTTACTGAACTGAATTGAATAAAGTGTATTTTTTGGTAAAGATTTTATTTGACAGAGAGAAACACAGCGAGAGCGGGAACACAAGCAGGGGGAGTGAGAGAGGGAGAAAAAAGCTCCCTGCTAAGCAGGGAGCCCTGATGTGGGACTCGATCCTGGGACTCCAGGATCATGACCTGAGCTCAAGGCAGACCCTTAACAACTGAGCCACCCAGGTGCCCCTGAATAAAAATGTATTTTTAAAGCTTTATTTCATAGGGGTATTTTCATAAGCCTGTCTGGAATGAGGACTTCGGTAATGAGACCCACTCTGAGGCAAACCTTACTTTCAGAAGTTCAATTTAAAAGAACAATGGGGTGGGTGGGGGTAGGTGTACGTTCCCTGCTCTAAAAGAGCAATGCTTAGGGCATTCCTTGCTTGGTGGGAGGCCTGCTTCTCCCTCTCTCACTCCCCCTGCTTGTGTTCCTTCTCTAGCTGTGCTGCTCTCTGTCAAATAAATACATAAAATCTTAAAAAAAAAGGTAAAAGAGCAATGCCATTTTCAGAATAAGTGATTCTTGATTAGGAAAGAATTGCCTGCAGGGATAGTGAGGGTTTCCAGGCTCATCGCTGGGATACATATAGTTTTCTGTGGTTACATTAAAGCTGGAACATTGCAGTTTCATGTAGAATAGATGTCAGAATGGGAAGAGTTTCTTTCCCTCATAGAAAATCTCAGGGTAAATGCAAAAGGGGAGATAGCTGAGCTCTCTCACATTTTTAAAGGGGCTGTAAAAGCAGATATTCTGTGGTTTGTGGTCAGTGTGTAAGGTGTGAAAAGCTACTTTTATAGTCAGTTTCAATTTATAGAGAAATAGTAAAAGGTACCTATGTGTCTGTATTTTGAAAACTATTTGTCAAAATGCTGTAACTGTTTTTGAAATTTGAGGAAATTGAACAGATTTCATTTAGTTTCATCAGTGTTCCCATTGCTTTATGTTTGTTTGAGTTTGATGACTACTTTGACTTCATTTTAACAGCTCTTTTTACTTTTCATGGTTAGCATTATACAGTATACCAAGTTGGCAGTTTTTGGATTGAGCATGTAGCATATTGCATGGCATAGAGCAGGTAACTGTTTGTTTGAATCCATGTATTGTATTAAGATGTTTGCTGATCTCATAGTAAGGTGTTTGCTGATCCTACCCTTTTGATGCTTCGTCTTTTCCCATTAACCATTTATTTTCAGATAAGTAAAAGGGGACTTTTTGTAGAATATTCTAGAAAGAAAATATGAGTATTAATGCTCTGTTAATATTAGTATTGGTGCTCCTTAGGAAAACTGACCGACTGACACATTTAAAAATAAACTGTAAAGTATGAAAAGTAGAGAGAACTTTTCTGGGAGTGGGTATGGTGTATAGGCAAAGAAAAAGAATGAATAATTATTCAGCCTTAGAAAAGAACTTGCCATTTGTGTCAACATGGAAGGACCTAGAGGGTATTGTGCTAAGTAAAATAAGGCAGAGAAAGACAAATATCATATGATTTCACTTGTATGTAGAATCTGAAAAAACAAATGAACAAACAACAACAACAACAAAAAGCCACAAACAGACTCATAAATACAGATAATGAACTGGTGGTTGCCAGAGAGGAGGGAGGGCTCTGTGGGGGCGGATGGGTGAAATAGATAAAAGGGGTAAAGAAGTGCAAACTTACAGTTATAAAATAAGTAAGTTGTGAAGATGAAAAGTGCAGGGTATGAAATATAATCAATAATGCACTAATGTTTTATGGTGACACATGGTAACTACACTTATCATGGTGAACATTATAAAATCACTATGTTGTACACCTGAAACTAATAAAACATTGTATTTCAACTGTACTTCAAAATAAAAATTCAAAAAAGAAAAAAGATGACTAGATTTTATATATGATATATATATAAGTTTCAAAAATATTCCCACTAGTAAAGATGTCAGTAATTTAGTTACTTCCCATTGCTCCCTCCTTGGAGAAAAGTATCTGTTCTGTTGTCAAATTTGCATCATGATTGGGCTTCAAAAAGTCTACGCCAGTTACCCTCCACCCCTCATGTTATAGAAATGAAAGATAAAAGTTGGTACATTTCACTGATTGTGACACATCTTGGGAGTTGTGATGTTTATCTTCTGCATATTTTAACGTCTCTATGGTTACACTCTTTTTATTCCCTCTTTTTAGTCATACAGTTTATCAAGAAAGAAAATAGTGCACTACACCTGTTTTGATCAACGGAAAAGAGCAAATGCGGCATTTTTGATAGGTGCCTATGCCGTAAGTACTTTTTCATGATTGTTTTCTTTAATCAGGTCAGTGGAATGCTGCCACTGTCACATAAAATCCAGGCCACTTTTTCAGTGGAATTGGGAGATGATGAAAATTATTAGCACCCTGGGAATAGATGGGTACTACTATCCATGGGCTGTTTAACTCATAGATTTTATTTCCTAGTAGCTAATGAGAGAATCTTAGAACCACAGTGGGTAGCTTGGATCCTGCAGTTGTATAGGTGTTTTTAAAAAAAGGAATATCCAGAAAGAATATTTCTAGGGAAAAGAATATATAATGGAAGATTTTTATTTTTATTTATTTTATTTTATTTATTTTTAAAGTAGGCTCCACACTAGCATGGAGCTTGAACTTACAATCCTAAGATCAACACCTGAGCTGAGATCAAGAGTTGGACATGTAGTGGATTGAGCCGCCTGGGTTCCCCTATAGTGGAAGACTCCCCCCCCCCAAGAGAGAAGGATAGAGGGGTGGTGGGACAGAGAGAGAGAATCTTAAGCTGTCTTCATGCTGGGCCCAGTCACACAACCCTGATCATGACCTGAGCCAAAATCAAGAGTTGGATGCTTAACCTGCAGAACCTGTTCAGGTGTCCCAGTATAGTAAATTTTTAAAGACTGTTGAGGTGTTCCTCTTTTGCCAGAGAGGAAATTGTAGATTGAATAGGGAGGGTTATTATTATTACTATTATTTTTATCAGTCTATTTGTTTATCTATACATGTGTTTTCCGTAGGCAAACTATATATAAAGCCTCCATATAATACAACTTCCCTAAGAACTGGATAAGACGTTTCCCAAATAATTTTGTTTGGAAATTTTGTTCTCTGTAATTGCTAAAATGTAAATGTGAGTTCCACTGGAATGTGCTGCAGAGTTTTGGTGTGACTATTTCTAGAATTTTCTATCTATACTGGGATTGAGCAAAAACTTGGAAGGCGGAAACCATCAGGGCTAACACTCCTCTGTAACCTGTCCCTTTTTCGGGTCATACGTGATACCACTTAGGAATATGCTGGTCTAAAGGCAGGAAAGAGAGGCATCATTTCCCTTCATCCTTGGGGAGGGTCTGTGCTTCTGGGAAGCCTGGAAGCACACTGCTGGGAGACCTTTCAAGGGCCTCCTCCTGAAGATCTTGACGGAAGGAGGCAGCAGCTACTAAACATCAGATGCTGCTGCAGCAAACCAAAAGCCCTGGGGGGAAAAAGGCCCAGAGTCAGCGCTAGGAGGCTGTCAGCTGTTGTAGGGGCTAGGCTGAGAATGGTGGCAGGTGCATAACCTGACTGCAACCCGGGGCGTTGTTTCCAGGGCTGAGATGTCCACCTCTGCCCGTCTTTTCTCCCCCTGATGTAGCTCCAGTAAAGCCTGGTGCCATCCTTTGCGGTACTTTTCCTTCTCACCCCTATAGGCAGCATGGTATAGTATCAAGAATCAGGACTAAAGGGGCGCCTGGGTGGCTCAGTTGGTTAAGCGACTGCCTTCGGCTCAGGTCATGATCCTGGAGACCCGGGATCGAGCCCCACATCGGGCTCTCTGCTTGGCAGGAAGCCTGCTTCTCCCTCTCTCACTCCCCCTGCTTGTGTTCCCTCTCTCGCTGTTTCTCTCTGTCAAATAAATAAAATCTTTAAAAAAAAAAGAATCAAGACTAAAAACATTTTTTCATCGGGAAGTGTCTCTGGGATGATGCATAAACCACTTTATCTCTCTTCACTTGATTTAGTTTTCCTTATCTGTAAAATGATAGGTTTGGCTATAATGACCTCTAAGTTCCCTTCCAATTCTAAGGATATGAGGATTACATGTAGTGCCAGCCAGACTTGCTTTTATTTTAAAAGCATGCAGGAAAAGCTGGCTGTTGGTGTGAAGGTTCTGTGACCTGCTGGTAAGCTGAATTAAGCGGGCATACTTATTTTTCACTTTGTATTGATAATTATTACTCTTTTGAAACTGAGAATTGACACCATGTTTAGAATGTGGAGAGCCTATAATAATAACCTCTGGATTCAAGCCATGTGAGCAAGCCTGTCTTTCCTGAGGGGTTTTGTGATGCTGTGTGAGCATGTTCTCTGGGAGTCCTCTGTCTTAAGGGATTGCCATCAGGAACAGGTCACCCGCGGCTCTCTCCTCTCCTTCCTCTCTTCCCCGCCCTCTCCTCTTCCTCTCTTCTTTCTTTCCCGTGGTCTTCCCGTTTCTGGGGTCATCCTTAATTTCATCAGTGACACCTCTAGAGTTTTGAAAAGGAGCTCAGTTATGATAGATGCATTGAGCTTGGGAGAAGATCCATCCACTCTAGAAGTTTCCATCACTTTCAATGCAACCAAATGAAGGAAAGATGGCCGCAGGAGGGTTGAGGAAGTGCTGAGGGCGGCATGAGCTTGCCTTACACGCTCCTTATAGTCCAGAGAAGCCATGTAAGTAGTTAGTCTTGTACCGTTCATTTCCTAATAGATTTTCTTTACCAGTTTTGGAAACGCATTCCCCAGAAAACTTTTTGACATAACACTTAATAAAAATGAAAACCAAGAATTGTAGTCTTTCTTAAAGAGAATTTGGTGCCTTACTTTGTGTTTTGTGTATGCATTTAGTTGTTGGCACAAGTTTTGTGAGTAGAGAGTCAGTAATGTGCCTTATTCATGCATTTCAGTGAAGTTATATATGTATTAAATGTTGCTATTTGGATAAGCCGGAATCTTCTGGGGAAATCTTCCTATTATTAATAATCTTCCTATTATTATTATTTTATAACTGCGTGTTTGTATCTCCACACTATATATCTAAGTGATATCTCACATTTATTGTGGCAAAATAGAACTTTTTTTTTTTTTTAAAGATTTTATTTATTTGACAGAGAGAAACACAGCCAGAGAGGGAACACAAGCAGGGGGAGTGAGAGAGGGAGAAGCAGGCTTCCTGCAGAGCAGGGAACCTGATGTGGGGCTCCATCCCGGGTGTCCGGGATCATGACCTGAGCCAAAGGCAGTCGCCTAACCAACTGAGCCACCCAGGCGCCCCCAAAATAGAACCTTTCATTCATTTTTTCTGTGAACGTATTTATTGCCATAGTCATTGCCTGTTTAGTAATTAGACTCACATCAGTGACTTGCTGAAGCAAAGAATAGCAGTCATTTTCATTTCTCCTGTTTCCTCTTCCTGCATTATACTCATCAGTAAGTTTGATCAACTCTGCCTCTAAAACATACATAGAGTCAGAATACTTCTTTCCATCTCTGTTGTTGTCCCCTAGCTCCAGCCGCTGGCACTGTTCACCTGGATGACCACCAGAGCGTCATACACTATTTCCTTTATATCCTCTTGCTTTTGTTTAATCATGGTTGGCACACAGTTGTTAGAGGAATCTTTTAAAAATATAAATTAGATCATTCATCGCCCTGTTTCAAATCTGTCAAATGCTTGCTCACTGTTCTTGGCATTAAATACAGCCTCCTTACCAATGCTAGTAAGATCCTCCCTGATTGGCCCTGTCTATTTCCGGGTTCTCCTTGCCCCCATCACACTGGCCTTCTGACCATGAAAATCTCAAACTTATTCCCACCAGAAGGCCTTGATATTTCTGTTCTCTCCGAGAGAGGGAACCTAAAACCCTTGCCTTCCTGATTCCTTGTAATGTCGCTTCCTCAGAGAGACGTCCTTTCAAGTTTGACTCTGCCCCCCCACCCCGGTCTCCCTCTAGTCCCTTTGTTGTTTTTTCTTCATGGTACTCTACTCTTGGAAATTGTCTGATTCATTTATGTATTTACTTGTTTATTATCTCTTTCTGAGACTAGAGGGTAGGAAGCTTGTCTGGCCTGTTCACTGCTGTGTCTGGAAGGTGATAAAACGCTTAACAAGGGGCATTAGGCTCAGCCGTTCGCCAGTTGGATTGGAAGCTGGCCACCATGGAGCCTTCCTGTTGCGCTGAGTCATGGGGAAGTCCAGGGTGGGGGTGTCGCGGGGAAGAGATGAGGTGGCCAGCATGGAGGGGCATGGGATTGCTGTAGACCACAGCTACTTACCAACTGGTTGGGAACTACAGTATTTCAAGGCTGAGCGCCAGCTTAGAAGTGTGCCCTGCCCATAGTAGTGCTCCATAAAGTATCTACGCAATGAATGAATAATGGATGACAAAATACGGAAGAAGGAAGGAAGGTAACTCCCTGGGGTAACTTCAGAGAGAAACTGAGAACAATCATATTGGACATACAGTGTAAGGTGGTGTCTTCCTCATTACTAGAATGTTGTGATCTTGACTGAGTCCATGATGGCCTTTAAAGATTAGAGTCAAAGCAGAGATCAGAGTCCAAGAGCAGCACCCGCTGCCTAAAGTCACATCATTACCTGGCCTTTTTTCTGAATAAACTTTTTTTCCCAATTTTTAAAGTTATGGTAAAATACACACAACATAAAATTTATCGTCTTGCCATTTCTATTTATTTATTTATTTGCTTAATTTTCAAAGTATATTTTTTAAGGACTGTATTTATTTGTCAGAGAGAGAGAGAGTGCACAAGCAGGGGAGGGGAGGCAGAGGGAGGAGCAGCCTCCTGGCAGAGCAGGGAGCCTGATGCGGAACTCGATCTCAGGACCCCGGGATCATGACCTGGGCTGAAGGCTGATGCTTAATTGACTGAACCACCCAGGCGCCCCCCTTTAATTATTTTTTTAATTGAAGTATAATTGACATCACATTATAGTACTTTCAGGTGCACAGTGTAATGATTTAATATTTGTATATATTGAAAGATGGCCACCATGAGAAGTCCAGTTAACATTTGTCACCATACGTAGTGACGAAAACAGTTTTTTCCTTGTTAGAAGTCTTAGCCTCTTTCAGCATACAGCTCCCTAGCACTGGGCACATCTGTATTGCTCTGCGGCTATCAGATCTTGCTTGTGAGTGTGACATCTTGTGCCAGATGTACACGCACAGAGTCACGGCTTTGCCTGTGTTTTCTCTATGAGATCAGGACTTTAACTATGTCACACAGGCTTTTGTGTTTCTATTTTCTTATCTCGAAGTGGGGGAGGGCCTTTTTACGTTTTTATCTCATAGAACTGTCATGAGTATTAAGAAGGAGATAGAATACAGAACACCATGTTCAGTAGGAAATCCACAAACCCTTCTCTGTGGGTGATTCTAATGGCAGGGTTGCTGGAACGGTGTGGCCCCCGGAGATCATGGTGACGCTGAACAGACAGATTCCGTTTCAGGGAAGTCCCTCCTCATGAAGAATCTCTTTATCCCTAAGCTGTGACATTATCCTTCTTGAGATGAGAGGCAGATCGTCTTTGTCGGGAAGGTGTTTGCCTTCCAGGGCAATAATCAGGGTGGTGCTGGAATTGGGGGTCAGGATGCTTGGATCTTAGTGGCAACCGCAGTACTCTGTCATGACTTTGAAGAAGGCCTGAAGATATTGCAAGCATGCATTAATTAGGCTCTTGCTATATGCTTTGACCAAATCCTTGCTGCTTACCATCTTGCTTTCAGTTCACAGAACTATGATAAAGAGGTCCAGGAGAATTTGGGTCAGGCCCATAATGACCCGAGGATTGGAAAAATAATATGCGTGAGAAGTTACAACAGATGTGATGGTTTAGCTTAGAAAATGAAGTTCAGAGTTAAAGAACTAAGATTTCTCCTTCCCACCCCCTTCCAGATATGTGAAGGATGCTTAAGCAGAGGGGATAACCACAATGTATTTTCCTTAACCCACTTGTTAAGTCCTCACATTGCTAAATAAGGGGTCTAATTATGGACTAACTCGAACTGGGCTGAGCCAGATGTCATGTCTGAATTAGAGATGACAAGGCTAAGGTTTGTAGACTTTGTAATCATGTCTGTGTCGGCTGTTTATTCTGTAGACTGCACTTAACACCTTAGTAGTCATATTCTACCTCTAAGTCTACTACTAATTGCAAAGGAGCCATTCTCCATCTGGTGTAGTGGTTGAGAGCAGCGACTTGAGCAGAGAGCCACAGATTCGGCCTTGAAGCCGCTTGGTAGTTTTATGTCTTGAGCAAGTTATTTAACTCATCTAATTCCTGTTTTATTCATCTTTAAAATAGAGATAATAACACCCCACCTAACATAGTTGTGGTGAGGACTGCAGGAGGTCAGGCTTGCGCAGGTGTCCCGGGGCAGGGCCTGGCATTTTAAGCATTTAGGAATGGCTGGCTGCTCTGGGCAGAAAAATTGTGTGGCCTCCCAGAAAGTTTTCCGAGCTGTTGTCCTACCTCCCCGGAAGAACTGAAGCCTGTTCCTCCTTTCCACTCCATTTTACACTTACACCCTTCCTTGGCTCAGTGACACTCAGATCGCTGTAATCTGTTGATTGCTAACAATAAATCACTGGAAGGTATAATAAGAGATTTTTTTTTTGGTAGGATGTTATTTGCATTTTAAAGGGAGGCACTGTCTGAACCAAGCCGATTTCTCATTTTTGAGATGCGTA
This sequence comes from Spilogale gracilis, assembly GCA_004023965.1. NCBI lineage: Eukaryota > Metazoa > Chordata > Mammalia > Carnivora > Mephitidae > Spilogale > Spilogale gracilis. Next base: position 227,779 of record PITA01000147.1, on the reverse strand, counting down.
TTAGGCATTCTTTAGTTCAGTAAATATTTATTTAGCTCAGATGAGCTTGACCCAGCAACCCAGCACTGTGGTGGGCTCTGGGGAATACAAAAAGATGAAAAATAGAGAAAGTATGAATGCCTGGCTTAAAACGGGGATAGATAAGTAATAAATAATTGAGAGAAATGTGCAGTGGGTGCCAAATTGGATAAATATAAATCAACAAGTGTTCTTCCAGCCCTTATACATGAGGCCTTGTTCTGGAGTTGAGGACGCTAAGCTGAGTAACTGTGCCTTCCGGGGAGGGTGTCTGGGGACCAGGGTCAAACCTGAGGAGAGGGAGGGATCGATGATGACCAACCCCAGTAGGCCAGGTTGGTGAGGGAATATTGAAGGGGTTCGGGGAGAACAGCATGGAGCGGAAGATGTTTTCTTGGGGGAGTAGGGGTTGGGAAATGATTAAATATATTTTAAATATCTAGTTTGAAAGGGGGATAATTCAGTAAATTTGATTCAAAACAATTTTTTAAATTTGTTTGTATTTGTTACAACCTTTTAAAGTAGAATGTGACTTGAGCACTACATTTCCACTCACAGAACTTGCGACTCACTTCTTGAACAGCTTTACAACACTCCTAGGTAGGCTGAGAATTTCGCTACTCTAAACAACGCTCTTCTTTGGAAAACAAGCCCCATACATAGTTACTCTCATCCAGTTGGTTCAGTTTAACCACTAGGTTCTAGAAGCCTGGTACATGCAGTTGGTAACTACAGGGGACAGAATATTTAGAAAGCAGATCCTAAAGGGTGAGAGTTGAAAAACAATTATTTTTTAATTTAAAAAGTGGCATAACCGCATTATAGAAGAAAAGTAGGAAAATTTTCCTGCAATGATGTCATTCTCAACCTGAATAGTCACTGAAGTATAATTGCGATTTAGTTCTGTCAGTGTTTTTCACTTGGCCTCCATATGTTTTGCTCTTTTACTACTTAGATGATGAAATAATATTCCATTTAGAGGGCATATCATTGTTTAACATTTTAGATGCCTTTGCAACATTTTCTTAAAATGTGACAAATAGGCCTGAAGATATTGCAAGCTCTTGCTATATGGCATTATAAATATTTTTTGGTGGATTTTTGTCTTTAGATCATCAGAAATGGGATTAATATATTTTAAAAATGTAAGCATTTTTTAAAAAAGATTTATTTATTTGAGAGAGAGTGTGTGTGTGTGCACGTAGAGGGGAGGAGCAGAGGGAGAGGGAGAATCTCAAGCAGACTCCCCTCACTGAGCATGGAGTCCATTCCTGGGCTCTATCCTGTGAGCCCTTAGATCATGACCTGAGCCAAAATCAAGAGTCAGACTTTAACCCATTGAGCCACCCAGGTGCACGCAAGCAATTTTTAGGTTCTTGGAGCATATTACCATATAAACCAGTTTGTACTGAATTTGGCATTACAGGAAATAGATCTTCTGCATCATATACCTTTGCATATTGGGTATAGACATTAAAAATCTAGAAATCTAGTGAAAATGATACCTCATAGTTTTATAAATCATTTTTTGATTAATAATGAGATTTATTATTTATTTGTAGGTTTATTAACTTTTGAGTAGTTGATGTTTTGAAAATCTGTTTCCTGTATTTGGGCCATTAAAAGATGAAAAACAGTCTTCTTTCCTCTAAGAAAAGAATTCATTTCGGGGCTCTGTGTGGCTCCGTCAGTTAAGCATCTGTTGATTTTGACTCAGGTCTTGATGTAGGGGTTATGAGACTGATGGAGCCATGAGATGGCAGGGAGTCTGCTTGAGATTCTCTCTCTTCCTCTCCCTCTGATCCTCCCCCCCAACTTGCTCTCTTTCAATAAATAAATAAATCTTTTAAAAAGAAAAAGGAGTCATTTCCCTGAATCTAGTTTGTATCAATAGATGTAACCTCTAGAAATCACACCCATCAGTCCAAGTTTCTATAAGAAATTAGGAAATCCAGGGGTGCCTGGGTGGCTCAGTTGGATAAGCGACTGCCTTTGGCTTAGATCATGATCCTGGAGACCTGGGATCAAATCCCACAGGGAGCCTGCTTCTTCCTCTGACCTGCTCTCTTGTTCTCTCTCTCAAATAAATAAATACATAAAATCTTGAAAAAGAATTAGGACGTCCATAAACCTTAAGTTCTGCTACTTTTCAAAATGCTATGTTAATAAATACATATATCTGAATACAAAGGAACTGCTAATGATGGAGCTATTGATTATTCAACACTCAGTGATCTGAATATACAGAAAATTATGTTCAGGATAGTTTTACTTAAAAGTGGTTCATGTATGTGCTTAAACCATTGCAAAATGAATCTAGGCCAACTCACTCTAAATTTGTTTTTTTTTTTATCATTTGGGACAAACATGGTAGTTTCCTTAATCTCTAATGCACAATTCATCTGTAAATCGCAATTTCAGAACTGCTTTAAGTTGTCATCAAAAAGCTATAGGGTAAGCACATATTATGCAAAAACATAGGTGAAATCATCAAGAAAAATGTTGGTTCAAAGTAATAAAGGCACTTATTTACCTTAAGTATTTATTGAAATAGTAATAAAGTGGATGTCGGCTGCTAGTGTTCTGTCCACCTGTGTGGCTTCTCAATACCTCTGAGAGCAAGCATCTGCTGATGGAAATTGTGGAGAGGAAGGGAGGTGTGGCTCAAGGCCGGGGCGGGGCAATTCCTGTTGTGCACTTCCTTCCGCTCAGAGCCTGATAGGCAAGAATGCTTTTGTGATGTTGCCTGTAAATGGGCCCCGACAGGCTTTTATCGCCAGAGGCTTATATTTTTCGTGGTTTTAAAAACAGGTGAGGCTCCCTAAGATCACACAGCATTTTCAATTTTTAAATTCTTTGAATCTGGAAATTCTGTTAGCTTTCAGCTTCTAGGAGGAGCAATATTATCTTTTATTCAACCCTGCCCACCTTGCGTGTGACATTTAGCTGTGGGCTAGGAAAATTAGCTGTTTGCTTTTCATTGGTGAAAGATGTGTTTCTCAAGTTTAACTGAATAAATCTTTTCAGTATTTTTTTTTTTTTCCTTCTATTCTCCTTTTGGCATCCTGGTAACGAACTTCCTCAATGCTGTAAATAAGCTCACAAATTTATATGTAACACACACACGCACACATTGTATTAATACTGTAGATTTAAGTGCTGATACACTACGCTTAGAGCAGTTTACCCACACATTTTTGAATCTTAGTAGCCTTGAAGAGACACATGCTTTCTCTGTGAAAAAGCTTATGTCCATTTGTTTCATTTATATACTGAATTAAGGGGATGTACTTTTTCACTGCTTGGCTTGTGTACTCATTTATTATCTTTCCCTTTAAGGGAAGGAACTGTGTTCTGTTCGTCACAATAGCCCCAGCATCTAGAACAGTGTAGGACACATCCTAAGTGAACAGTAAATATTTGTGGCGTGAATGGCTGAATGTTTAATAAACAAATATTAATAACATTGATAAAGACATTGATAAATAAAAGTTAATCTTCCAACATTCTTGAAAGTTTAATATGGAGTAAGTTAAAAGCTCTAGTACTTAAAAATAAATTCAGGACTAATTGTAAAAATAATAGCAGGAATCATAGTGTCTTGAGGTACTGATTTATACTTTCAAAGTTACTGAGTAAGACAAAATGTTTTATATAACTCTGCAATTTTAGAACTGAAATGGGCTTTGTTAATATGTACAACCATTTGAAATCGGTATTACAGATGAGAATCTTAATTTTGGCCTTTGAATTTTGTTTTTCTCAAGAAGGGAAAATCCTTATTTATACATTATACATTCGTTGCTAACAAATGTCAGCAATTTTGTTTTAAGAGCTGTCCTTACAATTTTAGGATAATTTTCAGTGAGAAGTAACCCAAAAGCTTAAGGAAGGATACTAGAAAACTTTTTAATCAGAGTTCAATCTTTAAAAATTTTAACTGGATGCATATTTTTATCGAAAAAAATTTGAAAAGAGGTACCCGAGGCCTTGAAGAGAGTGTCCATTATCAGAATGCTACTTGAAGTGTATTTGTAATGCCTGATGTGAGTGCGGGTGATTGGACCATCTGGGTTAGTCTGCAGTTAACACATCCTGTATATGTTTGCCTGGGCCTCACCTGGCAATTAGGAGTTGGAGCCATCTCTGTGCAGTTTTATACAAATATCTGGACAGAATAGACTCACATTTAGATGTATCCCCAGTGAAGCACTCTAAGCTTCCTGCTCAATGAGGTATTTATGAGACTATATACAGAATTATACAAATATGTATATATACTAGAATATATGCAGAATCTCTACCTCTGGAGGTAATATGTCCAATTTTATGCAAAATCAAGTTATTTGCCTGCTAAACAACGGCCATGGTGATTTCCACTGTGGTAAAAATCGATACTGAATCCTTTGATTTGTGTTTATTGTGTTTATTATTTTCTCTATTGTTTATTGTATCTGTTGTCTAAAAATAAACGTATGTTAATTTAGAAAAGTAGACTCACTTTTGCAGAACCCTTAAGGTACCTCTATAAGAAATTCACTAAGAAAACCTCTGTTCCAGTCCTGCTTTCTCATGTTTCAATTGGAGAATCTGAACCCAGAGAGATCAGGACCCTTGTCCAAGGTCAAATCCAGTTAGTGAGACACTAGAACCCAAATCCCTAGGTTCCTAGTTGGAGCTTCATCCATTCACTGCATATAACTGAGCAGTGCTAGTCTTGGAATAATGCCACGTCTAAACCATCATATTCTGCAGAGGATTCAAAATCTCATGTAGTGTGGAAGGGCAGAGTTTTCCAATTACAAAGCAGTGTTTCGCTCAGTCATGCAGTTTCTTTTCCAGGTAGCATCTGAGCTTTAATTCTGGCTAAGAGGACTAACAGTTTCTTTTCTAGGTAGCATCTGAGCTTTAATTCTGGCTAAGAGGACTAACACTCCAAATATCCACATGTACCAACCAAATGCAGTGGCGGTTCTGCTCACACCTGCTCCCCCACTTAGAGTAGGTCTAAGTGTCAGGAGTGATAGGAGAACAGGAGAACCAAGGACTGACATGAAGCAGTTTAGGCCAGATCACAGGACAGGACTTTCCAAGCTTCTTTCCCTATAAACCCCAATAAGAACCATATTTCACAATGCCCTTTAGTACACACACCATTCACATGTATACCGAAACAAAGTGTTCATGAAACAATTCTTCCTTTACAATGGGTAAGGTAAACTGACATTTTATATTCTGCCCTATTTTATGAAAAAAAATTTTTCACCCTGTTAAATGGATTTTGCTACTCAGTAATGGGTAGTTAGCTGCTGTTCGTAAAACACAGCCATTGCAGAATCTGCTTACTATGCTTTGATCTGAAGTGTATTTGCATGTTTTTTAGGGTATCGGTTTTGGCACTGAATATATAGGTATGATTGTTTGACCCATCTGGGTTAGCCTATGGTTAACATGAACAGCTAAAGAAAAATATAAAGTGTTCTGAAACTCCACAAAAACTCCTCTGTCTAAATATCAAGATGTCCAGCTGGCTTCCACATTCAGTTAATACTAGATGGTTGGGAAAGGCTGAGTTTAAGACCTCAAGTAATGCAATCTATCTTTTCATATCTCACTGCCATTTGAATCACTATGCTTCCCTCAAACTCCTATGCATCCCGCAAACTCCTACACATCCCCTTCTTCCTGGCAGCCAAAAAGTGCCTTTATTCACTTGTGACAACATTGAATGAGAGAAGCCTGTGCTCGGGTCAGCATTGGAGGTCCTGGGGAGTCAGCACAGAGCCCTGGTCTCTGGGTCTGTTACGGGACTGTCTTGTCCAGTGTAGTTTCTGTATTCATGAACTTTGTGACATCTAATCTTAACATTAGGTTTATAAGAGTTTTTGAATGCATAATTTTAATCTATGTAAGTTTCATTTCAGGAATGAACACTACATCTGTTTGATGTAGTGAGCAAAATAGTAGCCTTTCCCCATTGTGGACAGTGAATTGAAATAAGCCCTCTCCATATATATTTTCTGAAAAATAAAGGAGGAGCTTACTGGAGCTCCTGGTGAGTTTACCGTGTGTTGAGTTATTCCTAAGACCTTTAGTGACCAAAACATGGGGACCTCTTGAATAAACTTAGCCATACCCATGTCAGCTACTGGGTTCCCATGTTAGTGCCAGTCTGCCCTGTGTGTCTTTCTTAGTTCTCCTCTTTATTGCTTCTCTGGCCCAGCCTTGTGTCCCCTGTGCCTACTCCCCATGACAAATGCTTGTAGGGCCCCTGACTTTTCATTATGGAAAACCAAGCTTTTATGATGAGGGCCGAAGGTCAGGGATGTAGTTAGCAAATTCACAGTGAATAGTGGGACTAGGAAAGTGTTACCTCAGTCCGAAAGAACTGTTCGGAGGTGCTGCAGTTCCTCAGAGCATGACTGAATAGGGGAGTAACATTTATGGGCCATAGTTTCAAAGTAATTAGTAGAGAAACAAGCCTTTCCGTGGGAAGATACGTGCTGTGCAATAAATCAGACGTGACACTTGTATTGGGAGGTGGTGTGTGAGTCATTTAGTGGGGCTTGCTTTGAGAAGTTTCTAAGTAATAAGAGAAAACCATAATTCTCTTCTCAGGGGAACCTTTACTGATGTTTTCTCCATAATTTGTTTGCCTGCTCCTCCCCTTCTCTCCCAGCTGCTTATTTTATCATTTCTTAGTATTTAACCCAGACCATAAGCGATGCTAGCTTTTCTTACCTCATCTTACAGTTGATTGTGTGCAGTATCAGCTACTAGAATAAGCTCCTTGCAATCACTTGCTTTGCCATCCCTCTCCTATTAGAGTGAGCTCCTTGAAGGAAGGTGACTGTTCCTCGTGTTTGTACCCCCTGGCTTCTGTCACCGGGGTCTTGGCTGCAGTGCTTTAACTTGAAATCAACTGCCTGTTAAAAGTTATGGGAATGGACCCATCCTGTACAAAGAATTGATGGATATGCTGTCACTCTTCTAATAGCATTGCAAGGTACTGTCTGCCTTGGAATTGGGGACACTTAAAATCCCACTCGTTGAAGGTGATAAAATATTTCTGTTCCCTTCAGAAGAGTCTGAAATTTTGAAAAAAATTCTCAGTGTCTGCAAGTGAGGAGTAGTTTTGGCAGCAAGCTACATCTTTTGCCCAGAACCACATTTTAAGTTTTATTCTTTTCCTGGAAATACATCTGTGAACTAATGGAAAGAGTGACAAAATGGGATTAACATTTTAAAACAGTTTCTAAAGTCATTTTGTTAGCTTGTTTCCATGCAGAAGTATGAATTAAAGAACAACCACATCCACTTTTAGGACATCCTGGCATCGGGCTCTGCCATTGTTAGCATGGAGTTAAAAAAATATTATTAGATACTACATTTTATGCATGTGTACTCACTGATGACAGCATTTTTCTTCTGAATTTATGGAAGAGGAAGTCAGATTTAAATTGTTGATTAAGATCCTTTATCACAATAAAGAATTTTGGGATTTACCCAGAATGTGGGCCACTAGACTCTTTCTCTAAACTCTTTTTTATTTTAAAGGAATATTGGTTGACCTAGATCTAAAGTTAAATAAAAGACGGCAGGATGGGATTCTGGCTTTTACTGTATCTACTCTAGAAATTCAAAGAAGAATTTCTCCTCTGAAGAGGCGCTCCAGTGGAACTGTGTACAGTACAGCGATTCTTCCCTAAGTTACAGAGGCAGACAGATCTTAGAGCGAGGTTCTCTCTTTGCCCTTCCTGCCCACCCCTACTCTTCGCCACTCCTCCTCCTGACTGTGTTAGGAAACCCAGAGAAATTGTAGTGAGCAAAATAGTGAGGCAGAACAGGGAGGAACCAGAACCCCGCTCCTTTTGACATTCCAGTCCTTCTTCCCCTGTTCATTAGTAGCCCCCAGCTTACTGAGGCTCAGAATCCCAGTTAGTGCCACTGTGTGAAATAACCAGTAACCCCTTTTTTTTCTCACTTTGCCGGTGGCTTCCATTTATGGCCATTGCCAACCTGCCACTCCTAGTTATCTCTGCGTGGCTCTCCTTCGTCTTTGTTTTTTCCCTGCTACTTCCACTCCTTTCTGCTCCCTCCATTTCCGATCACTTCTCTCCTTGTTACTTTGTTTCCTTCCTTTCCCTGTGCCTCCTTTCCTCATCGGCTCCTATGTAGAATAACAGTATTGTCATAATTTTAGTTTTTTGGTTACATGTCACAGAAACTGGCTCTGACTTGCTCACACTTAAAACTTGAATTTGTGGAATTTTCCTGTTAGCTTAGTCGAAAGAGGGAAGTAGAGGACTCCCGTAGCCTTCATTGAGCTTGTATTCTTCTGAGGGACAGTGACTCTGTGGTAAGGGCATAGCGACTGGCTGACTGCTTCGAACTGGGAGTTGAGAGAAACCCTCTCTGAGGTGGTGATGGATAAACTGATGAAGAGGAAGAACATTTTAGGCAGAGGGAATAGCATGTAGAAAGCCTTTCAAGGTGGGAATGAACTCAGTATGACTGAGGCTGCAAGAGAAAGCTGAGGTGGCCGGAACACAGAGGGCAAAGGGTCTGAGGTCTCTGCCAGAGCCTTTTTGTGAAGGGAAGAGGTTGGATTTTACTCTCCAGGAGGGAATTTGTTAGAGAGTTGAAATGATCTGTTTTGCACTGAAGAAGGCTTTTATTTTTTATTTTTATTTTTTAAAAAAGATTTTATTTATTTATTTGACAGAAAGAGAGAGAGAGAGCATAAGCAGGGGAATGGCAGAGGGGGAGGGAAAACCAGGCTCCCTGCTGACTGAGGAGCCAGATGCAGGACTTGAACCCAAGACCCTGAGATCATGACCTGAGCTGAAGGCAGATGCTTAACTGATTGAGCCACCCAGGTACCCCAGAAAAAGACTTTCAAAACTCATCTTTTAGTACTCTGCTTAAAGCTCTCCATGGTGGGGCGCCTGGGTGGCTCAGTTGGTTGAGTGACTGCCTTCAGCTCAGGTCATGATCCCGGAGACCCGGGATCGAGTCCCACATTGGGCTCCCTGCTTGGCGGGAAGCCTGCTTCTCCCTCTTTCACTCCCCCTGCTTGTGTTCCCTCTCTCACTGTGTTTCTCTCTGCCAAATAAATAAATAAAATATTAAAAAAAAAAAAAAAAGCTCTCCATGGTACCATTGGCTCTAGGTTTCAGATTTCTCTTATGCTACTATGCCATAATGGTCTTATTATTTACATGTCTGCTTTCCCTACTGTCTTCAGTTTTGTGTCCCTAAAATATAACTCAGTCCCTACTAGAAGACACATGAATGAAGAGGTAGATTTGTCACACAGATCAAGGACAGAGGCAAAGCCTTTTGTTGTGTCCTTGGAATTTCACAGAGAATATTGGCCTCCTTATCAACATCACTTAAAGCTAATGAAATAATATGTATTTGTAGTTCCGTGGTATAATTCAGGTATTTAGCCTTCTGACTTCTTTAATGCTTATTATAACAGCGGTTCTAAACCATGATCTTGTTTCAGAAATACCCACAGACCAGACCCTCATATCTAATGAACCAGAATCTCAGGGGGGAGAAGTCAGGATAAATATATCTTAAAACAGCTTTGAAGGTTTTTTTTGAGGCATATTTGAAGTTGGGGATCCCCTGGCTTCTATCAGAAGATATGAAGTAATGAACAAGGTTAGGAATATATTTGATGTGTTCTTGGTATTATCCATGATGCCTGGTACCAGTAATTCTTTAGTAAATGCAGAAATGAATCACCTGTGTGTAAAAGTGTGGCGGATTCTCTGCTCATCTCCTTTTCCTTTCTTCTCCTTCCCTATTTTTCTTACTATGAGTAAATCTGTCCTTGAGTCATGCCGCTGATCAAAAAAGAGGGTGAGAAATCACTGGCCAGCGTGAAGGAGGGGGTGTTTTCTGAAAGCAGTGAGCTTTAGCTACAGTAGTGAGCTAAAAGGGGAGGGAAAAGGGAGCCTGTTGCATTGGCTATGCATGCAGTAGATCTGTTGGTTGGATTTAAGTTACTTTTATTTAAGGTGGAATTGCTTTCACTTGTTTCAGTTGTACTGTTTGTGGAATTAATAAACTTAGGGAATGTGGTTACTTCTTTAAAAAAGTCTGTACACATTTCAGAATGATTAATTCCATTATGTTCTTGAAGGACAGTTCTGTCATGTGGCATATATTTGTACAGGTTGGACTAATGCACAGAAAAATGGCCTTGGAATCCTTTCTGCAAACACCTGACTGATGGGCAACACTCTTGTTTCTCCTGCCTTCTCTAAGCAACAAATCTTTGTAAATACTAGAAGAGAACAACCAGTTCCTTGTTTGTGGTCATTGTTGGTTTTCTATTCTTGAGTCAATTTGAAGAACAGTAGCTTACAAGTTACTATGAGATTCTAGACCTGAGATTTAGTCCATATGCTATGTGGATTCTGTCTTAGAAGTTTGGATAACATCTCATCGACAAACTTCTTCAATTTGGAAAAGGATAAGATGACTATATTCGAAAAGGCTTCTCTTTTTGTCCCTCAGGTGTTTGTTCTAGTTACCGAAATGAATGCATTTAGTTGGTCTACCTCCTTCCCTCTGCCTAAGCTGCTGTAAGTTGCTGTGAGCTCAGAGGAAGCAAGCCATTGGTCATGTTGCTTTTTCCCACCTGCTTGGGTTCCATTCCTGGCGAATTCGGCAGTCTTCCCTCTGTGTTTGTCCAGAAAGTTTCTGACCTTTCTTATCCACTTTCTTTCCCAATCATCTCCCTTTGGTTACAGCAAGAAAATCTTTCTCCTCTGGTATTTGCCATGCCTCCTGTTGCCTCAGATTTGGAATCAATCCTAATCATAATGCCAAATACTGAGGAAAGCTCTGCATTTTAAAGAGAAATTAAATATATTAAAGTACCAATCCAAACATTTGAAATAATTCAAAGTTCACTTGAAAGTCATTCCAAACATGTGTGTTGGTTTCCTCATGTTTTATTTTTCTAATCCAGGCCTTCCTCAAGTAATAGCATTGAGGGAAGAGAATTTAAAAATCAAACGTGCCTCTTTGATTTAAATATTTTTTTTTAGTTTTTAGTTTTCGAAATCACATTTTTCCACCGCATTTTGTTTTAGATACATGGTTTTAATGATAATGTGGACTCTGTAATCATTTTTGGAGTAGCCTAAGAGGCTGACAACCATAAGGTTTTATCTTTGGGAAATGTTTTCCAGGATCTAAATATTAACCTTTACAAATACACTTTTAGAATATAATTCATTGGCAAGTTAAAGACATTCTGTAATTGGTTATAGGTGTGAAGAGAGCTGATGTTTGGTCTGTTGTAGGCTGTCATCTACATCTTTATCAGAAATGAAGTTACAGTCTTTGCCTTCTAAGCTTGATCAAATTCAGCCCTTGCTTTAAAGAACACACCGCCTTTTTTGCTTTTCTTTCTTAATTTGAGAGGTTTTGTTTTTTAAGATTTTATTTATTTATTCGAGAGAGAGAGAGAAAGAGAGAGCATGAGGGGGGAGAAGGTCAGAGGGAGAGGCAGACTCCCCATGGAGCTGGGAGCCCGGTGAGGAACTCGATCCCGGAACTCCGGGATCATGACCTGAGCTGAAGGCAGTGGCTTAACCAACTGAGCCACCCAGGTGCCCCCCCCCCTTTAAAGATTTTATTTATTTGAGAGAGAGAATGAGAGGGAGAGCACGAGAGGCAGAAGGTCAGAGGGAGAAGCAGACACCCCCCCCCGCTGAGCAGGCCGGATGTGGGGCTCTATCTTGGGACTCGGGGATCATGACCTGAGCTGAAGGCAGTTAGTTGCTTACCCAGCTGAGCCACCCAGGTGCCCCAATTTGAGAGGTTTTGTGAAATAAAATTCATACTCTACCCAGAAGTGATCAGTGAAACTCAGCATGAGGAAATTTTGACATGGAACGGTTCTGGTTGAGAGTATTACTCAAGTAATGTTCCTGGAGTGAGTCTGTTATTCTGTTTTATATAGAGCCTGGCTTCTGACGATGAACGATGGATGATACACAGGGTCGTGTTTACCTCTGTGTCATGACCTAACAGCATTATACTCAGCTTGTGTGAGACTAGGGACTCAGGTGTTCTTGGGACCAGGTATTTTTCCCTTTTCCCCCTTGAAAGGGGCTCTTTAGACTTCTGTGTGCTGAGAACATTGGCTTCGTGTTTGCTGGGTTTCCTTTAATAAGGTGCTGTGCTAGTTCAGCGAGATACAAGCAGCTCGGCAATGTCTGGGTTGGAACATGAGCTCTCTCCAGGCAGGAGAAGCCTGAAGTGTTACTGAGAACCGCTAGCAAGAGATGTGTGTTCGTCCGGGCTGTAGCTGCCAGTTCTGGAAGAATATTTTTGCAGGCTGCTGAAATTCCGGTTGCCGTCAAATTAGACAGGAAGACACATGGGGCTGATGTAGTCTACGATTTTCCTAAACTACCCATTAGAGAGCTGCCACTGGTTTCACTCTCTTCACGCCCACGAGAGGCAGAGATAGTATTTCTATTCTAAATGAGTTCTCAAATAAATAAAGTCCCCCGTGCATCAAATCTCAAATTCAAATTAAAATGTAAAGAGATGTCACTTGAGAGTATTTCAGAGCAGACATCACATCAGCCAAAGACTACTGTCATTCCTAGACCTTGTTCTCATAAGAGTACCAGATGAGTATTAAGTATTTTTAGGGCAGAAATAAGCGATGGGGTTGGAGGCCTGGCATCAGATTCTGCCTGACTTCTAGACTTAGTGGGACCTCCATATTTGTTCAGCAAATGCACTGTCTTTGCGGGCCTCATAATCTGTGATTGATAATAGACTCAAAACTGGAAGAACAGGGAGAACGACTTACCTTCCTCTATAATGTGTTAAAGACATGGTGCATTCGTTCTTGTTTTAATTAGACTATTCAGTACAATGGATTTAAAATAGACTGAATAAATTACAGGCTGTTTGAAATATTGAGTTGCACTTCTGGTTTGCAATCAGACTTAACTATCTAATTTGGATGTGATTGTTTAACACTGAATATTTTTATTTCCATCAACAATGAGAACAAAAGTAGAATCAATGTGCATTTGAGGACTGTTTGGCCTTTTTTTTTTTAAGTTTTAAAGCTGAATGTAGATATTGTTTTCTCAGTCACTGGTTATAATGAAAGGAAATGATTAAGAAGAGAAATGTTGCTGAAAAGAGTAAAATTAAACATTTTCTTTGTGCTTGCATATGACAGTTAAATTTAATGCTACCTTCAGGAAAAAGCGGTTTATAAATTAAGTACCCTGACACTTAAGAAGTCTGAGAATCAAAGTGTTGGGAGCCAAGGGAGAGATGTTAGAAGTTTTACGTTTCAACTCTTTGCAGAGTTTCTCACCTCCTAGTGTGTTTTTGTAGATGTTCATTTAATGGACTTCGATGGCTCATTCTTTGCTAGTTACTGGTAATTGCTTTCCTCTCCTAAAAATAAACCTAGCCTACTGTTCTTATTCTTTTGTTTATGAGATGTTCACGTAAGGAAAAATGAGTACAGTGTCAGTTCTCTTCTGGTTACATGGACTTTGTTGGGGAAAGATGTGGGCCACCTCAAGGATCTTCTGGTATTTTAACAATGGATTTGATAAAATGGGGTCCACAGTATTTATCTTATGATTGTTGGTTCTAAGGCACTAGGAGATGTAGGAAGCCATTTGAAGAGGCAGAACCGAGAGTAGAATCAACATCTGTCCTTTCAAATGAGAGAGCTGAATTAAATGATGGTCTGTATGTTCTGTTTTTGGTATCTAGCCATCTTCGGGGATGTTTACAACCTCATGTTTTGATGTTGTACGCATAGACAGGCTTTAGGACTCTGGTGTGAGAAGTAACAGTTGTGGATCGAGGTTTATGTGGATATAGGGGATCAAAAGGAGAAAAGAAATATTTTGGAACCAAAGTTTATCTCCTTTCATTGTTCCCTTGCTATAGAAGAGCTGTGTGCTTAATACAAATCTGAGCACTCTACACATAATATCAATTCATCCAGTCTTCCCAACAGTCTTCTGAGGCAGTTACAGGTCTTATCCCTACTCCACAGGCCAGGAAGTGGAAGCACAGAGTTAATGTGGTACGATCCTACCTTAAAGGGCCTGGATTTGAATCCAGGCAGCTTGGCTGCGCTCGGGTACGCTCTCATAGGTGATCTGTGTCCCGTGACCATGTCGCACGTGTTCTCACATTAAAGGCCCTCTTTCTCTCCACTCTTTTTTCATGCATCCGTCAGACATTTTTTGAGTATGTGCTGTGTGCGAGGCAGTGTTGAGTCCTGTGGATAGAGAAGAGGCAGATGTCCTGCTCGACTTACAGTCTAGCCAGGGAGACAGACTAATATCACCCCAGAAGACCAACTTGGGTAAGAATTTGAAGAGGAAAGGCAGGGCACTTTGAGAATGGAGGGAGGGGCCTGATCTCATCAGGTTGTGGAAGAAGGCTGCCCCACCAGAGTGGCTTCCTGTGGTCCCAAGGAAGGGAGGAGGGGGCCATCTAACTGTGACCACGTTGCAAGGAAGCCTTGAGGCGAGTCTGGTTCCTTTGCCGACTGTTCCCCAGCCCTGTTTAGAGCCCTTGTTGTCAGCAGTTTTAAGCTCCTTAACAAGGTTGTAGACTTTCCCTGTGCCCTGATGTGTATGCAGGTTCCCCTGCAAAACCAAGCATTAAGTACATACACATTGATCTTTGGTGACTCCACTTCCTGCTTCCTGCCTTTTACCGGGTGTTGGGAGTGGCAGAAGGTAGATTCTGAACAGATGTAGGGGAAGTGGGACAGTGAATGTCAGGGTCAGGCAGTATGCTTTGACTCCTGCAATACTTAGTATAATAAGCTAATGCAAGTCATCTGAGCTAGAGCTCTTCTTTGTAGAATCAGTCTCTAGCTTACCTTTTCTTTTAGTGTACCACCGAAGAATTGACTATACCTGTTTGATGCTCTCAAATAACTGGGCTCTGAAAGTTAATTTCACTAGCTCCCTTGGGCATTATTACTAAAATGGTA
This sequence comes from Spilogale gracilis, assembly GCA_004023965.1. Taxonomy (NCBI): domain Eukaryota; kingdom Metazoa; phylum Chordata; class Mammalia; order Carnivora; family Mephitidae; genus Spilogale; species Spilogale gracilis. The sequence goes on along the minus strand of PITA01000147.1, from coordinate 212,733 downwards.
GTGACACATTTAGAAAGTCTCATTCACTTAATTATTATTTAAGCTAAATTAACTCTCGAGTGTGGATGCACTTGTATAACCTTCCCCTTTTAAAGCAGTTACCCATATATTCCCAGAACATCTATCTGATAGGAGGCATTGTAAGGCTTATAAAGGTATAAAAACAATAAAAACATGTTTACTGCACTTAAGGAGCTTTATACTTCAGTATAAAGGAAAATAATTACAACGAGCTGTCAGCAGCCCATCAGGAAGTGGTTAGGAGGGCCGTGGGGAGCCAGACTGCCTGACTCCACCACACCCTAACTGTGCGACCTTGAGCAACCGATTCTCAGCATTCATGTGTAAATGGAAATGGGGTAATAATGGAACCGACCTCAGGGTGATTGTGAGGATTCTGAAGCCAAATTATGTCAAGTGCTTAGAATAGCACCTGGCACATAGTATGCACCGTCTAACTTTTTGTTTTTATTATTATCATCATTGTCATGGTCATTATCATTCTTATAGTTGAGTCTGAGGAGTAGGGGAAGGGTTTCTGAGCCTAAGAAAAAAATGCGTGGTAGAGGTGGTATTCAAGTTAAGTGTAATGAAATAGGAAGAATTTTGATAGCATAGATGGTGTGGAGTATTCCAGAAGAAACCTCAGAGGAAGGTGTCAAGTATACTTAGGGAATGGTGAGGAGTCCAGACTCGCGGCTGGGGTTCATTTAAGCAGCAGTGAGCAATTCACCCAGAGAGGTCGGTGGGCACCTTGTCTTGGTGAAGGGTGGGCCGTCTGGCCCGGGTGTTTGAGCAGGATTGAGACTCTCAGAGTCCTGTTCCGGAGGTGCTGGAGTCGGCAGGAGTGGTGGCAGAGAGAAACCGTGTTCATCCTAGAGTGAGGGTGGTGATAAGGGTTTGAAATAAGGTGATGGTATAGTCATGAAGGAAAGGTCAAATGCAGATTCAGCAGACAACTAAATGCAATTTAAGATTTAGGGTCCTTCGTGTGGTTGGGCCTCTGTCCGTGAAGGTCATTGGAGGGACCTTAAGTAGTAGTTTTATCAAACCTGAAAAGATATTTGTATACTTTCTTTTTGTCCCCAAATACCCTCAGGCTGCAGAGGCTCTAGGAAAGAAACAGTCTGGGTGTGATGAGGATGGACACAATGAAAGAGAGAGGCCAGAGCCACAGGTGACTTTTGAGGTTGAGTAGGGCTGACCGGAAGGAACCCCGGATGACAGACACAGGGGGATATGGGAGGAGCCAGTGAGGGAGCACTGCTTTCAAATCAAGTTGGGGGTCTACACTGGTTAGCTTCACCAGGGAAAGAAACATTACATCTCCCCGTCCCCGTCCTCCACTGCTGTGCTGCAAGTGTGATAATTTTAAGTTCTACGGGGCTTTGGAAAGGGGCCCATGTGCGACTGTTAATTAGTAGAATAGAATCCAAAGCACATATCGTACAGAGGGACATCTTTGTAATGTCCCCATTCAGTACTCTGTATATGCTAGAACTACCTGTCTTTCTCTTTTGGTTTAAGTCCTTCATATTTAGTCAGTTCTAGGGCTTCTAGACTTTTTAAGTGGTAACATCCGTTTTCTGGAAAATTCTCTATTTTGAAGAAATGTAATTGACTCAGAAATGGTCAGACTGCTAATCTCACAGCTCTCATGTCAGTGTTCCCGTTGGCGGTACCTGACTGGGAAAGGCTGTTCCCAGTATTTGTTTCCTTTTTTATAAACAAGCAAAAAAGTAAACAAATAATAGGAAATCAAATGCCAAAATAAAGAATACTCTCTGAGATGACCAAACCAAATCCCCAAGAGTATTTCCACTGTACAGATCACAGAAGAAAATATAATTAAAATAAGGGCACAGGCTTCATCTTTAGCTGTATATGGGATGTGTGTTTGTGTTGCCTTTTATTGTAAGACTTTTTCGGAGCAATGATAGCACCTAAAAACACAGCTATAAACAGTTAGAACTGAGGCAAATGTCCCCAGAGAAAAACCATCAACCAATTTGTGACTCAAAGTCTGGTTTAGCCCTTCTATATTAAGCCATTTGTTATTTGAAGAATCACCTTTTATGTATCAGAGGGATTAAATGATGTGAGTAGAGAAGTATCATCGTAAATTTCAAAATGCTTCTGAAATTTATGTATATTATTTCTCGACAGGCTTTAAAGATTTAATGAACATAGGATTGAATAAAAAGAAATGATTCAGAAGTACTTTTGGATTAATTTAAAGAGGATTTTATTTAACTTCCCAGGTTGATCTGCTGTTCTTCTATAAAATTAGACCAAACTTGATATTTTGAAGCATTGTTTCTCAATGTGTGGTGTGCACAGACCTTTAAATATTTTAAATTATGTATTTTAATATTCATTTATGTCTAGACGCTACATGGCAAATGATATTGGTTTTCTGTTAATAGCAATGATGTAAATCACTTCAGAGTAAATGGATTTAAAAGAATGTGTCTGTTTAAGGAGAACTTGTAACACCTGGTGCTATGTGCAGTGTTAGAAGTTGGAAAAGTTGATGGATGATTTGTCAAATGTGGGAAACATGGGCTTATTGGTAAATCGTATAAATCATGCTATCTCATAATACTATAACTTGAGTGGTGTTGTTATATAAAAACCCCACACATTGGTTATTTATTTATTTATTTATTTTAGAATGCTGGCTCTTTAAGAATTTTTTAGTAAAGAAATTGAGAGTTATTTGGGTCCTAGGTACCTGGCATTAAAGTTAATTAAGCAAAAACACAATCAGTTTATTATACACACATATATAAATATAAATTTGTTAAATATATTAATATATAAATATATTTATTTGACAGGGAGGGACAAAACAAGAGGGAACATAAGCAGGGGGAGTGGGAGAGGCAGAGGAAGAAGTAGGCTCCACGCTGAATGGGGAGCCCGATGCGGGACTTGTTCTGAGGTCTCTGGGATCATGATCTGAGCTGAAGGCAGATTCTTAACTGACTGAGCCACCCAGGCACTCTAACACAATCATTTTAATTGGTTAGCTTCTAGTAAGTTAAAAATAAGAAAGCATTATGTCCAGTGCTATTCTACTGAGAGATTTCTAGGACTTCCTGGCAAGAGTGGTGCACTTTGATAAAAGGTAAGGCATGTCCCCATTTCGCCAGGGGTAACATAGCATGATACATACACCAAGCCTGACGCAGAAGGCTTTTGTTAAGTTTTACCTATCAAAAGTTTGGAGAGATTCTTTCAGGTTGGGCTTATCTATGCTAATATCTAGGGAGGAGAGTAGACAGCATATTATTTTTTCCCCTGAAATTTTTCCCCAGAAAAGGAAAATAAAAATATTTAGAAGATGCTTTGAAATTAATTTTATTCAGAAAATATTTTTAGAAATATTAGAATACCTGGCAACTAATTTTTGACATTAAACTTTATTTTAATCTTTTAAAAAAGAGTTTATTTATTCATTTCAGAGAGAGAGAGAGAGCATGAGAGTGTGAGCTAGAGAGCATGAGCAGGGGAAGGGGAGGAGGGAGCCGGAGAAGCAGGCTCTCCACTGAGCATAGGGCAGACACGGGGCTGACATGCGGCTCCATCCCAGGACTCCGAGACCATGACCTGAGCCCAAGGCAGATGCTTAACCAGCTGAGCCTCCTAGGCACCCCTGGTTTTATTTTTAAAAAGAGTAGACACTTACTATTTAATTGATTTAGTTACTCTACATTCAAAAAACAAATTGATCTATGTCTGTACAAAATGTAAGATGTGGTGATAGTGGAAAATGTCGGGGAGAAAGTATTCCTTTCTTCCTCTAATCCCTCTCCCTGCTCTATTCCTCAGCTACAACTACCGTTACCAATTTGAAGTCACTCACCTAGTTTTAAGAAGTCAAGTGTAATGGTGTTTAGGAATTTGGAAGGGTAGGAATCTTTTCTCCCCAATTTGTGCTGCGGTTGCCTGTGTTTACATTTTCAAGCAGAAGAGGTGTATGGAATTACCAACTTTGGAGTCGGATCTGTGCTTTGAATTCTAACTCCGTCGCAGAGCAGCAGTGCGAGTTTCGAAAGTTTGCCTTTCTGGACTTTAGATTCCTCAACAGCAAGGCTTAAAAAAATGTTGCTTTTATTTCCAGCGTTAATTAGACCTAGTTTGTCTCTCTGTCTCTCCATCTCTTTTAATAGGAGACATATCTCAGAAGATCTGGCATTAAGAATCTATGACATGTTCTTTTTTAAAACAAATTTGGTATTTTAATGACCCTAGCATGCGTAATACAGTAATGCACTCATTTATTATATTTCACCGGTCATCAGGTTGTAAAAGGTCATTGTATTTACCTTCTCCTGGACCCTTCCTGGAATTTAGATGGCCTCTGCGGGTTTCACTTTGCACTTATTAATAATTTAGCACTGGGATAAAAATAAAAACAGACTCTCATCTTACAGTGTGAGAACATGGGTCATGTGTGCTAAGGCATGCAGGTAAGATGAGTAGCTAAACCCTGTGGGGTATCCAGGCTAACGAAGCATTTCATGTGGGCTGTTGCCTCTTGCAGAATGGCTGCCTCGAAATTAAAGGGAATTAGTGTATAATTGCTCCTGAGGAGGGAAATGTATTTTTGCTTTTCAGAGGTTGCTGTCTGAGCTTTAATTATGTCATCCAAACACAGAAGCCTTTTCCAGCAGCTTTCCCTTTTAGCAGAGGTAGTCAACTTTCCAGTGGTGCTGCATCTTTAGGCTTGAGAAATCCGCATTATAACCGACTCTATTTATAGGGTAGAACCTATCCATTAAGGCTCAGCAAATCCTGTTTTCATATTGGTTACTGAAAAGGGGCTTTAAAGCTAGGGTTGGTTTAAGTGGATATTTTCTAATTATTGGAGCTGCAGCTAGAGCTGTGATTCTCCCTTTGTAGAATCAGTGACTCACGCCTAGATCATTCTTTTACGGTGGTTTCATTTTCTGGGCTGTTTTTGTTTCACGTTCGATTGACTTAGGTTGGTGTGTCGCTATCAGGGCATCAGGCTTACTTGTCAAATAATATAGAGCTTTCTTTTAAATGATGGAAGTCTCTTTTATGTATTTATTTTAGTTTTCTCCTTTGGAGAAGACAGAATTAAGGTGTTTTCTAGGCCTGAAAATATTAATAATTAAAAATGCATGTAATATATTGCTAGTGGGCTAGCTTGAAACTCAGAGGAAATTTGTAAGTAAAGAGGAAGGCCCTGCTTTTTAAGAACCAAGACCCTGCCACTCTTGGTGAAGTGTATATGGTTTTGAAATAGTGCCATTAATTCTAGGTAGAGAGGATCTTTGAGAATAAAATTTGATTCAAACTGTAGAGGGAGAGGACCAATGTCCTCAGCTCGAAGTTAAGATACTAATTTGGCTACTATCACTTGATTCTCCTTCGCACATTCTAGCCACACTGAGGATCTCTCTGTCGGATCACCAAGCTCTTTCCCTCGGCAAAGATGGTGCCCTCGTTATTCCTACTACTTGGCACGCTCTTGTTCTCTACAGATCTGACCCTACAGGTCTCTCAGGGATCCCTCTCTGTGCCTTCCCTCAGGTAGCCCCTTTCTATTCTCTTTCCAGAACCCTGTTTATTTCCTTTTTAGCACTTATCTCAGCATGTATTTATTTTAACTAATTTCTTTGCCCCATAATGTAAATTCTATAAAGAGAGATACCAGTACCTGGTACAGTGTCTAGTACATACTATATAGTCAATATGTTGATTAGGCTGTTTACTGGTTTTAAGGGCTCTTTTGTATGTGTGTGGTTTTTTTTTTTTTTTAATATTTTATTTATTTGACAAACAGAAACAGTGAGAGGGGGAACACAAGCAGGGGGAGTGAGAGAGGGAGAAGCAGGCTTCCCACCGAGCAGGAAGCTGGATGTGGGACTCGATCCTGGGTCTCCGGGATCGTGACCTGAGGCGAAGGCAGTCGTTTAACCAACTGAGCCACCCAGGCGCCCCTCTTTTGTGTTTCTTTAAGATAAGTTTATCCTGCTGGGCCAGAGGGATTTAAGTTTCCTTGATATCAATAGTCAAGCCAATGTGTTTTCTAGTGCTCTTTAAAAAAAATTATTTTTGAATATTTAAATTTATTTATTTGAGAGAGCGAGAGAAGAAACGCAAGCAGACTCCACACTGAGCGTGGAGCCGGATGTGGGGCTTCATCTCATCATCCCAAGACCACGACCCCAGCTGAAACCAAGAGTCGGGTGCTTCACCGACTGAGCCACTCAGGCGCCCCTCTAGTGCTCTTACCCACATTCATTTGCACTGTTTCATTGTGATTTGATTTTACTGTACTTTATTTTATGGAACTGTGAATGCATGGTACAATAACGGAAATAGAATTGTTCTGCTCCCCAAAGGGAAAACTCTGCCATTGTATCACTTCTCTGTGCCTTGTGAACAGTCCTGGATGGCCTCTTTATGGGGATGCCCTCTGTCTCTAAGCTCTTACCCATTTCTAAGCCCAAGGTTGCAGCTCAGCTTCAAGCTGAAAAGGAAATTTTGGCAGCTTGGTTGCTGTCTTTAAAGGTTAGTATTATCACCATGACTGACAAAGTGGAAAAAGGGAAATGCAGATTCGGTGAGTAATTAAATTAGTTTTGTGTCACTGTCTGGTGGTGGTCTAAATGTTGCTATTTATCTGTCTTAGGTAATCTATTTAAAGAAGACGCCGGAAGAAGCCTACAGAGCACTCCTATCTGGCTCAAACTCCCCCTACCTTCCGTTCAGGTATAAGTCTTGCGAGACTTGAGCTAATAGCACTTGGCTGGACAGCGGCCACTTTCGAGTTGGGGTACTGTGTGTTTAATTGTTTTAAGACTGTGACCATGATGTTGTACAGAATGAAATCAGATGTTGTTATTATTCTATTTTATTTTTGCAGAGTTCTTTTCCCCCTCTCTAGTAGGAATTTTAATTACAATTTTATTTTAATAGCTTTTTCCTTTTAGGAGTTAATTTTCTTCTTGAATTCTTTCTGTATCTTGACCTTTTAGCACAAAGAGTGCCTGATTTATGAACTAATAAGCATGTCAAGATTTGATTTGTTAGATTTCAACACTCTACATCATTGATTCATCCATTTATTCTTTCATTTAATGAGCATGAGTGAGCCCTGACTGGATGTAGGGGCTGGGGATAGAGAATAAGACCCTCAAAGTACTTTCCCAGGGGCGTATGTTCAATGGGGACCTGAAATGCCCTGTTTATTAGCACACGAATCTAGCTTATATCTTGAGGAAGGCTGTTTCTCATTACAATGTTGGAAAATACTTTTTAAGTATCAGCTGAAGAAGGTCTTTTAAAAATTTCAGGTAAACTTGAACTTGTTTAAAAAATGGAAGGGAGCATACAGCCAAACTCCCACAATGGTCATTTCTAATAGAATTGTGAATGATTCTAACCGTTTTACCTTTTCGTTTATTTGTATGCCCAAATCAACAAGCATTTGTAATTCTTTTTTTTTTTTTTTTTTAAGATTTTGTTTATTTGAGAGAGAGTAGGGAGGGGCAGAGGGGGAGAGAGAGAAGAGGATTCCCCGCTGAGCAGGGAGCCAGACCTGGGGCTTGATCCCAGGACCCTGAGATCTTAACCTGAGCCGAAGGCAGACGCTTAACAACTGAGCCAGCCAGGCACCCCAGCATGTGTATTTCTTATTGCTACTAATCTCATAATTACTGGTGGTAATGAAAGAAAGGAAGAGCGAAGAAGTCCTCTTTGTGTGCCTTACTTTCCTGTGAACTCACAGAGGGCAGGTCCTGGTCCCTGACACTTGGAAGGGATTTTAGCAAATATTTGAATGAATAAATTAAGACTAAATCCCTTCAGATCCAAGGGGTTCCCATTTCTGCTTCTCAGGCCATAGGAGGGAGTGTTAATCAGGCACAGGGTGGGTGTCAAGGTGAGGAGGAAGACTGGAGAGATACTGTGTAATGTGCTTGATGTGCTTGATAGTCTCAGTGAAGTCAGAGAACAGTAGTGAGCAGCAAATATCCTTTAGTTCTAGGATATGAACTAATTAGCTGTTGAAAGGCAGATAAAAAGTGACAGTGTATGTATAGGAGCATTTTAACATGGAGACAAAGCTTGTTTTTTTCCTTCCACTTCTAATGGCTTTTGTAATTTGAAACCCTTTTGTAAAATACAGTTCTAATTTTTAGAAAAGGGTAATTATTTTAATCAGTTTGGATTTCTGTAACAAAGTAGCATAGACCCAGTGGCTTATAAACAACAGAGATGTATTTCTTAGTTTTGGAGGGGGGATCAGGGTAGTCATGTTCTGGTGAGGTCCCTCTTCAGGGGTGCAGACTTGTATCCTCATGTGGTAGAATGAAGGCAAGAAAAATCACTAGGGTTCCTTTTTTTTTTTTTTTTTTTAGATTTTATTTATTTATTTGAGAGAGAAAAAGGATGGGGTGAGAGGTGAGAGGCAGAGGGAGGAGCAGACCCCCTACTAAACCCTGAGTTGAGAGCCTAACTTGGGGCTCCATCCCAGGACCCCGGGATCATGACCTAAGCCTAAGGCAGACACTTAACTGACTGAACCACCCAAGTGGGCCTAAGCTGAGCTTTTAAAGATAGATAAGGGTGTGGAGAATGGAGGGGGACAAATTAGGCACAGGTTTGCACTACGGAGAACCCTGGAATTGTGAGGTTTCTGAGTTGACCTCAGAAGTTCTCTGTGAGAGAAGCACATTGTCTAATAGGAGCCATGTCTGCATGGGGATCACTGAGGCACTTTCCCCCCCAGGACAGTGAGAGTCTATTCAATTTGTTTGCTAAATCAATTTTTTGATTATTTTGAAAAATAACAAACACACCTGGAAATTATAATGCTGTAATATTTGGAAAATTGTAATACCAGTCAGTAGGCCCGCTGGACAGTGTAGCTATTTATAAACTTTAAGTGGAAAATGTATATTAATTTTTATGCTGGCGATATTATCCACTCAGAAGTCAAGAGATGTATTTCTGTTTCACTACCTAGATGACCCTTGCTATCCTTAATTGTCAATTTAGGTGAAGATATTGGAGAGGGAGGAAAGAATAAATTCTTTTAAGCATAATTGTATGTTTAGCTTATATGTGCTAGGTAATTAATTAGTTTCCTGAGAACTAGAATTTTTGACTAAGATCAGAATAGAATTAATAACATAGAATTAAGCAATAATTAATACAGTTGTAGCCTATTTTTCCAAATTGTTTTTATTTAAGTATTTGAAAATATAAATATATTAACGTGGTTCAGAAATTTAAAAAGTATGTAAAGTTTACAGTGAAAACTCTCTCTCCTACCCTGGATCTTACCTGTCTCATTTTTTTTGGATAACTTCTGGTATTTACTTCTTCCATATCCTTCTAGAGTTTCTTTATGCACATATAAGCAAATAATATATACATATATATTACCTATATATATATGTAATTCCAGTATAATTAGTGCACAATGTCATATTAATTTCACATATACAATATAGTGATTTAGCAGTTCTATACATTACTCATTGCTCATCCTTTTCATCTAGTTCATCCATCCCCCGCCTCCCCTCTCCTCTGGTAACCATTAGTTTATTGTCTATAGTTAAGTCTGCTTTTTTTTCTCTTTTTTTCTTTGTTTTATTTCTTAAAATCCACATGTGAAATCATGTGATATTTGTCTTTCTCTGACTGACTTATTTCACTTAGCATTATACCCTCCGTATCCATCCATGTAGTTGCAAATGGCAAGATTTAATTCTTTTTTTAAAAATATAATTTAATTTAATTTAATTTAATTTTTTCAGTGTTTCAAGATTCATTGTTTATGCCCTATACCCAGTGCTCCATGCAATATGCGCTCTCAATACCCACCACCAGGGTCACCCATTCCCCTACCCCCTTCCCTCCAAGACCCTCAGTTTGTTGATTTCATTCTTTTTTAATGGCTAACAATATATTCTTATTTTTCATTTTTATCACAAAATGTAGCCCACTGCATCTACTATTCTATACCTTGATTTTTTTCACTTAACTCGCCTTGATATATTTTCTTTTCAATACACAGAGAGCTTCTTTCTCCATTCTGTTTTATTTCTGTATAGGGTATAAGAACGCCTGTAACCAGTCTGACAGGTAGATATTTAGGTTGTTTCCTATAATTTCAGTTGTATTTTAGAAGTAAGAAACTGAGACACTATTATGGAGAAAATTATAGTGTTGTAGTTAGATATAAAGGGATTTTAGTAACCTGTTTGCATAAAGGTACTCATTATATGAAAAAAATACTTAATGAAAAGATAAAGCATTTGTTACTTGGTTTAGGCACCTGTTTCCTACTAAAAGTTTGACTGTAACTTGAATGTAACTCTAAGTTTTATCTTTCTGATAACCCAAGACATCAAGAGTTGTATTTACATTACACTATGTTTCTAAACCTGATTCTTTTTTTAATAATAATTTATTATATTTTTTCAGTGTTCCAAGATTCATTGTTTATGCTCCATGCAATTCATGCCCTCAATACCTACCACCAGGCTCACCCAACCTCCCACCTGTTCATTTCCAAAACCCTCAGTTCATTTCTCAGAGTCCAAAGTCTCTCATGCTTCATCTCCCTCTCTAATTTACCCCAGTTCACATTTCCTTTGCTTCTCCCACTGTCCTCCATGTTACTCCTTATGCTCCACAAGTAAGTGAAACTATATGATACCTCACTTTCTCTGCTTGGCTTATTTCACTCAACATAATCTCCTCCAATCCTGTCCATGTTGCTGTAAAAGTTGGGTATTCATCCTTTCTGATGGAGGCGTAATATTCTAAACCCGATTCTTCATAAATCATACATTTGAAGCAGAAGATACCACAGAGTGATGTATTTATAATATAGTAAAAAAGGTAGTTGATGGAATAGTACTGGTTTTCGAGAATTTGACTAAAGAAACTTACAATTTTCCTAATGCTAGAATAAGATGTGAGTTGATTTTAGTCTCCAGCCCAGACCAACTAAGGCTAATGTAATATTAACAAGAATCATCTTACAGTTCTGGTCAGCCAACAGTGCTTTTGGCCTTTATTTGTAATCTGGATTCTGTCATCACTAGGTTTTTTACACCATTTGTTGTTATACTTTTGTCTTCATTTTCTAGATTTCTTTTTAATATGCTATCGCAGTAGTACTTTTATTTAAAAAATAAGAAGCCTTAAAGGGACTTCCATTTAAGTATAATTGTTTTATTGTTGAATATTTTTTAAAAATCAAGATGAGTTTGAAGGCTTCTCAAAGTGTAGATAGTGTCTTTATATGCCTTCTTAGACTGAAATGCCTGTTTCCATTTGTTTTCTATATCTTTAGTATCTTTAACAAAGCACTTTTAAGGCTACTATGAGTTTAAATAATATTGTTCTTCAAGATTTATTCATTTAACCACAATTTGTCTAAACAGTCTCTTCTGTAAAGCCTTCCCTCATTTTTCTAGAGAGGTTTGGCAGGTCCTTTACCTATAATTCCCTATTATATTTCATGTATTGCATTTTGTTCAGGCCCCCTCACATTTGCCACATACATGATTAAAACAAATGTCTTGGGGCACCAGGATGACTCAGTCAGTTAAGCATCTGTCTTCGGCTCAGGCTATGATCCCAGAGTGCCATGATTGAGTTCCCCATCAGGCTCCCTGCTCAGCAAGGAATCTACTTCTCTTTCTGATCCTCCCCTCTTGTCCTTTCTGTCTCTCACTCTGTCTCTCTCAAATAAATAAACAAAATGTTTACATTGAGATGTAACTGACATCAACACTTTATAAGTTTAATGTGCACAGCGTAACGACTTGGCATACGTATGTTGTGAGATGATTATTACGATAAATTTAGTTAAAACTCATCACCTCATATAGTTACAAAAAATTTCTTTTTACCTTTTTGATGAGAACTTTTGGGATCTATTCTCTTAACGACTTTCAAATCTACCATACAGCAGTGTTAACTGTAGTAATCATGTTGTAGATGACATCTTCAGCATTTATTTTATAGCTGAAAGTTTGTGCCTTTGACCCCCTTCACCCAATTCCCCAATTTACTGCTTGTTCTTGATCACAGTGATGATAGTAGACTTTAGAGATAGTTGAATTTCTGGCTTGGTTTGATACTCAAGGAGTGTTTGTTTTATGTTACTGTTTGTGAGTTAGTCTTAGTTCCGTTAAGTTAATGGAATTAAGTTCCATTTAATTGTAAAGTAGTTGTGTCCAAAAATGTACCTTTGCTTGTATTGAGGATAGCCAGTGTGTTTGTCAAGCGTGACCTTGGCTAGGGGCGCCTGGGTGGCTCAGTGGGTTAAGTGTCTGCCTTGGGCTCAGGTCATGATCTCAGGGTCTTGGGATCAAGCCCTGCTCAATGGGAAGTCTGCCTCTCTCTGTCCATCTGCCTCTTTCCCTGCTCATGCTCTCTCTCGCTCTCAAGTAAATACATAAAATTTTTATAAAAAAGAGTGACTTTGCTGAAAACTAGAGGAAAAGGGTATTTTTCACCTCATTCAATTCCTTGAGTCCATCCATTTTCAGTGTTGGCTTGGCAGTTGGCCTTCAAGGGAATAAAGGCTTTTCAGTTCTGAGGTCAGCATTAGCAGAGTTGGCAAGCCTAGTGTGAATCTTTTTAGGTAATTTTCCTTTCAGTGTATTACCAAATTTATAGTCTCTACTGCTGACCAGTTGTTCCATGAACTCATATTAATTGTGCCGGGGGCCAGCCCCAGCAACAGTCGGGACCAAAAAGGTGGGGACGGCGTCGGCAATAATGAGGAGACCGGACTCGGAGAGTGGTTTGAGGATCTCCCGAAAGCATTGTGCTCAGGGTTCTTTATTTATAGCACGTTTTGGTTAAAGTCTAATCTAAGGAACAATCAATTGCAGACAAAGACAGACCCTTACTGATGCACATCACGTGTCTTGCTCAGGTGGTTTTTATCAATCATTATCCTATCAGAACTTTCTGCTTCCCCTAAATGCAGGGGGGTGAGTATGCGGTCATGTGGTTATGAGATTTCTTTTATTTGAACTAAGCTAGATACAATGCAGCTACCATACTACTATGATTGTTTTTCTCATTTTCTCTATTAATTATTATATCTTAAAAGGGTAGGGTGAAACTTGAGGCTTGAGGTAAGCAAGCTAAAAGTAGGAGCAGAGAGAGGTTTAATATAATTGTAAATAGAAAGAGAGAAGTGTTTTTCAGAACTAATCAGGTGAAAAGGGAAAACAAAGAAGGTAAAGCTGCATGGCTTCGATGACCATGACCTTGCCTCACTCCCTCACTTTGAGGAAGGGTCATGGCTTCCATGCCTTGCAGAGGGAACCCATATCAGTGACTGTGCCCCTGGTCCACGGCATAATTGGACTTGTCTAAGGTCTCCTGGGACTATCAACTCTTAGTGGAATTCTCAGATTGTCTTCTTGGCAATCAGTAGCCATGGTTTTCAAATCCACCTTCTCTGATGTTCATAAAACAGTGTTGGTGAAAACTTTCAGCCTCGTAAAATGTGGAGAATTGCACAACTCTTCTTTTTGACTTCTTTTGTGCTTTTAAATTCATTTTATAAAACTTACTTCGCTTATGGGTCTGTATGTGGCAATGTGTTAATTTTTTTTGGTATTGAGGGTGGGGTTCATGAATATACTGAAATCAGCTCTTCTGTGACATATAATATAAAATGGTGAATTAAACTGTTCAGACAATCAATAACATCTAGGCTCCCAGTTTTGGTGACAAATACAGAAAGCATGATTTGAGAAACTATGAGCAGGCACAGAGGCGAGGTTGAAGTAGGTGCTGTGCTGACTGACACCTGATGGAGGCTGGTTGGATGTTGAATGTTTTGTCTCCAGCTGTTCAGTTCATTTTCCTTTTCTGGTATAGGTTTTTTGCAGGTCTCCTCCTGGTTAGGTCCAGGAATGAATTTTTGTGTGGCTATTTTATTTTAGGTTAGAGAAGAGGCTAGAACTTATGGGTAGTAGTTGCCAAAGTTATGTTGGTTCTCATATTTGTTTTTTTAAAAAAATATTTTATTTATTTATTTGACAGAGAGCACAAGCAAGGGGAGTGGCAGACAAGGGAGAGGAAGAAACAGGCTCCCCTACTGAGCAGGGAGCCCAATGTGGGACTTGATCCCAAGACCTTGGGATCATGACCCAAGCCGAAGGCAGCCGCTTAACCGACTGAGCCACTCAGGCGTCCCCTCATATTTGTTTTTAAAAAGTCTAAGAGGCTTTAAAAAATACTGGTGTCTAGGTTCTGCTCCCAGTAATGTTAACATAATTGGTCTAGGGTATTGGGTTTGGGTATTAGGATTTTCTAATACTTCCTACAAAATTCCATTAGGCTGGTGAGGTTGAGAACTACTGCTCTATGTGATCTGCCATGGCAAAATAAAAATAAAAATAAAAATAAACAAAAGGATTCAAAGAAAAATTAAGTTTAGAACTCTCAGAGATTTAAAAAACACATTCTCACTTTAAAGATTCTGAATGGTTCTGAGTAATAAAGGAACTCGTTTAACGTTGTTTAACTCCAGACTTCTCCAAAGTACTTCATCCTGAATCCCTTTCCACTCCCCTGCCAATTTCCGTTGACATCCGGCAGCACCAGTATTCTGAAACACTCGAGGACACACTTCCTGATCCACACCTGTGTGGAACAAAATAGATCTCTTGGGATTAGAATAATACACTGCCCTTTATGGAACTGTTTTTGTACTGTTTCCTGAGAGTCTTGGAAATAGATGGCTTATCAAATAATGGTATTTTATCTTCTATGAACAGAAACATGCAACTTTTCTCTTCGAGCAGGTGCGAGGCCAGGAAAACCTTCCCTACTGGAGGACCCACAAAACTCCCACTGGCAGTCCTTTAAAGGCATTTGACATTAAAGTGAATCAGTACTGTTTGTATTAAGGGAGAGGTTGGTTGTGTTTTGGGGATGACCCCTAGTGATATTCCTGTTGCTGAGCTGTGTCTTAATGTGGCTGAGTCTTAGTGGGAAGTCTCTGCAGCAATTACTGTAGATCATCTGGGCATGCCAGAACTTGCAGGTCTCTGAACAAAGGCTCACAGGGGTCAACCCCTTAGAACTTGGCATTAGGCTGCCTTCTTTCTTCTAAAGCAAAGTAAACATGTGCTGGTAGATGTTACATGTAATTATAAAATGTCTCTCTCTCTCTTTTTTAAAGATTTTATTTATTTATTTGAAAGAGAGAGAGAGAGATCACAAGTAGGCAGAGAGGCAGGCAGAGAGAGAGCAGGAAGCAGGCTGTCCGCTGAGCAGAGAGCCCGATGTGGGCCTCAATCCCAGGACCCTGAGATCATGACCTGAGCCTAAGGCAGAGGCTTTAACCCACTGAGCCACCCAGGTGCCCTAAAATATATCTCTTCACAGAAAATGTTGAACCAGATATTGGTTAACTTAAATAGGATATTGCGATTTTTTCCAAAGTTTATTTAGCAATTAACTTTGTATTTCAGAGGAACAATTTTCCTTTTTTTAAAGTAAGATTTTATTTATTTATTTGAGAAAGAGAGAGTGAGAGAGCATGAGAGGGGAGAAGGTCAGAGGAAGAAGCAGACTCCTCGTGGAGCTGGGAACCAGATGCGGGTCTCAATCTGGGACTCCGGGATCATGACCTGAGCCAAAGGCAGGGGCTTTAACCAAGTGAGCCACCCAGGCGCCCCACAGGAACAATTTTCCTTACCATGTTTTTCTTTTGAGTATCAAAAAATGTAGAAACAAAATTTATTTTATGTTTTCCAGTGTACCCCTATGATGGCTACCCTTCTGCTTCACAGTTTGATCTTTGGGGTTATTCCTACCCCCACGGATCTTTAATAAACCTTTGCTTTTAATACTTGGTATAATGAGAAAGATCCATGTTAGTTTTGAATAGTGAGGATATGCTAGTTTCCTGAGTTTTGAAAATAGATGGGAGTTGATGCCTTATCCATTCCAAACTGTTCAGTCCATTCTCAACAGCTGGGATGTGTTGAGTAACTTGGACCACCATGAAAAGCAGACTCTTTATTAGATTTTTCTTGTTAAAGTAGTAAATAAGTGCTATTAGATGGGATCTGAGAACAGAAACAACTGTCAGGGTCTCTGTGAGTTACATCTATTCTATTTTTTTGGAATATGGTAGTGCTTCAGTGGTTTTGGGTTGTGAAAGTTGGTTCAGATGATTTTTGTTATTCCTATTTTGCTGGTCCCAGATCCATGTTACCAAGTTTCTATAGCAACATTCCAGCTGTTAACCTGGATACTGGTTACCAGAGCATGGTCACCCAATGATAATTCATTGAACTCTAAACTCTTGATTTTTGCACTTTTCTATATTTTGTTATATTTCACTGAATTTTTTTAAATATAATTATTTTTAAAGGTAATACATTTTTAAAGGTAATAAATTGTTCCTAAACCAAAAAAAAAGTCTGTACCAACTTTTGTACTCTTTATAGTCCATTTCTGATAACCAGTCTTAGTTAATAAAGGTGATTTAGAAAACTACTTTACATTGACTTAATGTATTTCTATTAGTTTACATTATAATTACAGTGGTAGATTTACATTTACATTAATGCATGTAGTTATTTTGTTGAATGTCTTGTTGAATATCTTTTCAGTACCTAATCTAAAGGCAATTTGCTATTATTTATTATTTTTTAAAAGATTTGTTTATTTGAGAGAGAGAGAATGAGTAAGGGAAGGGGCAGAGGGAGAGGAAGAGAGATTCCCCGCTGAGTATGGAGCCGGTAGTAGGGCTCTATCCCAGAACCCTGAAATCATGACCTAAACTGAAATCAGGAGATGGCCCCTTAAGTGATTAAGCCATCCAGGCGTCCCCAATTTACTAATATATTTATCGGTAAAGCAAAATTAGTGTGGTTAAATGGTGTCACTCGCATCTTGATAAATCAAAGCCCAGAACACAGGGGGTGTTGTTGTTGCTGCTGGTGTGGTGCTGGTGCCTGTTATAGCTAGTTCTTAACAGATTCTATTTTCTGACTTTATGTGACCTTTTAAGTCATGATTTGCAGATGAATTTTTACATATGTGTTTCTTTGGATGAACAGCGTGATTAGTGTGTAGCCTTATGTTCATTCTGAAAAGTGGGATCTGCTGTGTTCTGGTTTTTGTTCGGTACTGGTCTGCTGTGAAGACATTTGACTGGCTTTTTAAATTTTTATTATTTTTTATTGTTACTAAAATTTTTTTTTCCAGTGTTTCAAGATTCATTCCCCATTCCCCACACCCAGTGCTCCACGCTTTAGGTGTCCCCAGTACCCACCACCAGGCTCTCCCATCCCTCCACCCCCCTCCCTCCAAGTCCCTCAGTTTGTTTCTGTGTTCAAAGTCTCTGTTGTTTCGTTTCCCTCCCTAGATTA